>JAXIVJ010001576.1:92500-133410 GCA_036785665.1 Chirona hameri
TTGCGAGCGGCCCACACCACTCACTCAGGGTAACTCTATTGCGAGCGGCCCACACCACTCACTCAGGGTAACTCTATTGCGAGCGGCCCACACCACTCACTCAGGGTAACTCTATTGCGAGCGGCCCACACCACTCACTCAGGGTAACGTCTATTGCGAGCGGCCCACACCACTCACTCAGGGTAACTCTATTGCGAGCGGCCCACACCGCTCACTCAGGGTAACGTCTATTGCGAGCGGCCCACACCACTCACTCAGGGTAACTCTATTGCGAGCGGCCCACACCACTCACTCAGGGTAACTCTATTGCGAGCGGCCCACACCACTCACTCAGGGTAACTCTATTGCGAGCGGCCCACACCACTCACTCAGGGTAACGTCTATTGCGAGCGGCCCACACCACTCACTCAGGGTAACTCTATTGCGAGCGGCCCACACCACTCACTCAGGGTAACTCTATTGCGAGCGGCCCACACCACTCACTCAGGGTAACGTCTATTGCGAGCGGCCCACACCGCTCACTCAGGGTAACGTCTATTGCGAGCGGCCCACACCACTCACTCAGGGTAACTCTATTGCGAGCGGCCTACACCACTCACTCAGGGTAACTCTATTGCGAGCGGCCCACACCACTCACTCAGGGTAACTCTATTGCGAGCGGCCCACACCACTCACTCAGGGTAACTCTATTGCGAGCGGCCCACACCACTCACTCAGGGTAACGTCTATTGCGAGCGGCCCACACCACTCACTCAGGGTAACTCTATTGCGAGCGGCCCACACCACTCACTCAGGGTAACGTCTATTACGAGCGGCCCACACCACTCACTCAGGGTAACGTCTATTGCGAGCGGCCCACACCACTCACTCAGGGTAACGTCTATTGCGAGCGGCCCACACCACTCACTCAGGGTAACGTCTATTGCGAGCGGCCCACACCTCTCACTCAGGGTAACGTCTATTGCGAGCGGCCCACACCACTCACTCAGGGTAACTCTATTGCGAGCGGCCCACACCACTCACTCAGGGTAACGTCTATTACGAGCGGCCCACACCACTCACTCAGGGTAACGTCTATTGCGAGCGGCCCACACCACTCACTCAGGGTAACGTCTATTGCGAGCGGCCCACACCACTCACTCAGGGTAACTCTATTGCGAGCGGCCCACACCGCTCACTCAGGGTAACGTCTATTGCGAGCGGCCCACACCACTCACTCAGGGTAACGTCTATTGCGAGCGGCCCACACCACTCACTCAGGGTAACGTCTATTGCGAGCGGCCCACACCGCTCACTCAGGGTAACTCTATTGCGAGCGGCCCACACCGCTCACTCAGGGTAACGTCTATTGCGAGCGGCTCACACCACTCACTCAGGGTAACGTCTATTACGAGCGGCCCACACCACTCACCTCAGCTGCCCAGGCAGTTCAGTAAGTCAGACCGCGCCGGGTGTTTGTTACCGGGGCTAGCCACCGTGCTGTCCGGGATTTTACCATTGTTATCCCCGGTCGGCGGGCCGCCGTAACCGCGGCGCTGCGGTCATCTGAAGGTCATCTGGGTCCGGGGACTCCCCGACTCCACGGGCCGGCGTGCCGCCGCGCGCACGGCTGATGTGCATATTAGATTGTTATGCTATACAAATGCAGGTGTGTACTGAGAAGAGGCTACCAGTGTCAGGGTGCCTATTCAGGGAAGACGTTCATAGGTGGGCTCACGCCTCCAGTAGCAGCGCTCATCGTAGTGGCCCAAGGCCTTCCAGTGAGCTCAGTATGATGTAATCAGCCCGGTCTTCGACGAGCCCGATCCTGACAGCCGACTGGTTCGGCGGAGCGCCCAGTCGGACGACTGCCGGATCGGACCATACTTAACACGTGTATTATGTGCCTGACCACCAAGTATGCCACCTTTATCTGGAGGTTGCGTGTGGTGGGATGAGCAGCTGTCGGTCAGAGTTGCGTGTGGTGGGATGAGCAGCTGTCGGTCAGAGTTGCGTGTGGTGGGATGAGCAGCTGTCGGTCACGGTGTTCTCGGCGTCACGATAGCCGCACGCAGGCTTTAGAGTTTCGAGTCGCCACTGATCTCCATCCACCACCACTAAGCTACGCTCCCGGCGTCCCACCTCGATCCCTCATGTGTGGAGCAGCTACCAGCGTGGGGAAGCAGCTACCAGCGCGGGGAGGGGAGGGGGGGGGGGGTATTCCCAGCTTACCCATATGTGTGTATACTGTATATACACCGGGAGAGTTGGCGCCAGTGGTGCAGCGTGGTCGCCGGGGTGGGGCGGGGCGGGGTGGTGGGTGGCTGCAGGCGTGCTCGGTGGGGCTGCGGCCGTACTGCGCACTGCGCGGGCGGGGCTGCCGTGACCGGACCAACTAGTACGCTGCTGCTGACCGGGCCAGGCGGTGTAAACTGGGCGGCGGTCAGCCATAAACACAGAGCTCGCCCGGCCCGACCACGGCACTAGCCGACATGGCCAGCGCGGCCCCGCTCTGCACGTGCAGACGGCTGGCGTGCCGCCGCCGGCGCCAGATCTGCGGCTTGGCTTGGTTTGACGGAGCTGCCGAGCGGGCGGTGGCGCGGTGCGGCCTTGTCGGGACATGCAGGGCTCAGCAGATATAGAGTACACGGAATTGACGGCGTGGCCGTCCAGAAGTCCAACTGTACAGCCGACTGACTGGCCGCCTAGGCTTGGGTGTAGTGGGTTTGTAGGTATAATGACTTAAGACTGGAACAAGGGTGGACCTAGCCGTAGGTTTTTTTGTGGGGGGGGGGGGCAAATCCAGTGAGTATTTCAATTGAGCGCGGGGGGGGGGGGGGTAGCGGGACGTGGTCCCAGCCGTCAGCGAAAAGTTGTTGGCTGGGGGGGGGGGGGGGTAGGGGTAGGGGGTAGGGGGTAGGGTAGGGGTAGGGTAGGGTAGCAAACCGTCAGCGAAAACTTGATGACCGGGGAACAGCCTTGGAATTTTGCCCATTTTCTGGACTTTTTTGGTCCAAAGAATTTTGCTCTCTTCATTTCTTTCTAGAAATTTATTATTTTTTCACCTGATCTTACCGGCATTGTAGTTGAAATATAATTCAATTTTCCTCACAAGGATTTAATATCTTTTACAAATCAGGAATTTTTACTTTCCATGTAAAATAATTTATCAAAAAATGGAAATCTTAATTTTCCTAACAATAAAATGCTACTCTCCAACTATGGATTTTTTCTATCCGGGACCAGGTCATGAAACTAAAAATCCAACACTGCCGGGGAAGGGGGAGGGGGGTTAGAGCGTGACGTCAGCCACTGCACGTGTGGCCGTTTTTTATCCTTTGGGTTGGGTGGGGGGGGGGGGGGGCAACTCATGGCTTTAGGACCTGAGGAGGCCATGACCCCTTGCCCCCCCCCCCAGAATCCCCCCCCCCCTGAATCCGCCCCTTGACTGGAAACACGTAGTGCACTGGCGCAGTACTATGTTCTCTCAGGAACCTGAGCCGTAACAATGACTAGTGGCATGACCATTGGCCAGCTGTCTGAGACCAGGCTTGTGTCGGGACCAACAGCGCTGTCTGAGACCAGGCTTGCGTCGGGACCAACAGCGCTGTCTGAGACCAGGCTTGTGTCGGGACCAACAGCGCTGTCTGAGACCAGGCTTGTGTCGGGACCAACAGCGCTGTCTGAGACCAGGCTTGTGTCGGGACCAACAGCGCTGTCTGAGACCAGGCTTGTGTCGGGACCAACAGCGCTGTCTGAGACCAGGCTTGTGTCGGGACCAACAGCGCTGTCTGAGACCAGGCTTGTGTCGGGACCAACAGCGCTGTCTGAGACCAGGCTTGTGTCGGGACCAACAGCGCTGTCTGAGACCAGGCTTGTGTCGGGACCAACAGCGCTGTCTGAGACCAGGCTTGTGTCGGGACCAACAGCGCTGTCTGAGACCAGGCTTGTGTCGGGACCAACAGCGCTGTCTGAGACCAGGCTTGTGTCGGGACCAACAGCGCTGTCTGAGACCAGGCTTGTGTCGGGACCAACAGCGCTGTCTGAGACCAGGCTTGTGTCGGGACCAACAGCGCTGTCTGAGACCAGGCTTGTGTCGGGACCAACAGCGCTGTCTGAGACCAGGCTTGTGTCGGGACCAACAGCGCTGTCTGAGACCAGGCTTGTGTCGGGACCAACAGCGCTGACTGAGACCAGGCTTGTGTCGGGACCAACAGCGCTGTCTGAGACCAGGCTTGCGTCGGGACCAACAGCGCTGTCTGAGACCAGGCTTGTGTCGGGACCAACAGCGCTGTCTGAGACCAGGCTTGCGTCGGGACCAACAGCGCTGTCTGAGACCAGGCTTGTGTCGGGACCAACAGCGCTGTCTGAGACCAGGCTTGTGTCGGGACCAACAGCGCTGTCTGAGACCAGGCTTGTGTCGGGACCAACAGCGCTGTCTGAGACCAGGCTTGTGTCGGGACCAACAGCGCTGTCTGAGACCAGGCTTGTGTCGGGACCAACAGCGCTGTCTGAGACCAGGCTTGCGTCGGGACCAACAGCGCTTTCTGAGACCAGGTATCGGGACCAACAGCGCTGACTTGCGATGGAGCTGACTAAAACTGTCGTGCAGTGTCACTAGTTTGCCGTGCAGCAGGTCGTTCACTCGTGCTCCGTTGATGCACCTGTGACATGAGTGCCGACTGCGGCCCTGCTTGGTATCCGCGTCCTGCAAGTCACGTCGACTGAAGGGAGCCGCGATGCTTGCTCGTGCCATGTGCCAAACTATTCTTCCTTTTACGTCACACAGTTCCGCTGATGATATCACCGCTGTTGGGGTGTAATCAAACTTGATCAGCAACTATACATCGCCACGACATGGGCATTTTTCGGCCTTCTTCTTTCCCAGAAGGCGTCGGCTTCAGCGGCGAGCCACTTGCGGTTAGTGCCGGTTTCCGGTGTCAGTTTCCGTGGCCGCCGAGGCCATTCTGTTCATAACGCCAGCCCATGAACAGAATGGTAACGGTCAGATCCCATCTTGTGAGGCTCATCTAAGAGACTTTAATCTTTTCCGCAGGCCTCAGCGATTCTCCGAGGACGGGCGCTGTCAGCGGGCGACCCACGCCACTGAGAGACGGCCCATTCTGCCCGCAACAGGTCACCGTAGAGCACCTCAGAGCACCAAACAGCCAGAGACGGCCAGAGAGCAGCGCACGGGGCCATGTTGCCGCGCCTGGCGACGCTAGCGCCCCTGGTGGCGGTGCTGGCAACGCTAGCGGCTGAAGCGGAGGCGGCGCCAGCGGCGGCGGCGGCAGGGGAGGCAGCGGCGGGCGAGGCGGCGCCCGTGGCGGCGGCGGCGGCGGCGGCACTGCAGCGCCTGCCGAACTGCTCCCGGGACAGTGCCGAGAGCGCCGCCTCGATCGAGGTGTTCTGTTTTTTCGAGAAGCAATTACGACTGCGTATCTCGCACACGCCGGCGTCGTCGAAGGAGCACTCGCGACTGGTGGTGGTCTGCGACCCGAAAAACGTTCGGCGGACCGACTACGAGGCGCTGTACGCCATGGCCCTGCAGCTGGGCGAGACGTACAGCGTGGTGCTGCACCAGTGCCCGCTGCCGGCCGGGCCGCTGCGTCACTTTCTGGAGCGTCTGGACGTGCGCGGCGTGCGGCAGGTGAATGTGGTTTCCCTGCCGCTGCTCAGCGACACTATGCCGGCTGACTTCCTGGAGGGCATCGACCTGGAGACGCTCCGTCTGGATGGACTGACGCGCATCCAGCTGCATGACGACTTTTTCGCGTCCACGGGCGGTCTGCACAATCTGACCATCACCGGGACCAACACGAGCCTTCCCGAGGGTCTGCTGCGGCACACCCTGCAGCTGCGCAAGCTGCACATCTGGAACCTGAACGCCGGCCGGCTACCGACCACGTTCCTTCACGGACTACACAACCTTACCAAGCTGCTGGCCGGCCGCAACGCGCTGCGCGAGCTGACGCGCCAGCACTTCCGCGACCTGGGGCGGTTGCGCCTCCTGGACCTGTACAAGAACAAGCTGGAGACGTTGCCGGAGGACGTGTTCGCGCCTCTGGCCGAGCTCGAGGCGCTGCGCATGGAGTGCAACCCGTTCCGCACGCTGCCCGAGCGGCTGTTCGCCGGTACGCCCCGTCTGAAGCTGCTGCGCATCAACGGCCGACTCAACGTCAACGTGGATGTGTCCTCGCTGCCGGCGGGCATCTTCAGCGGTCTGTCGCAGCTGGAGCTGCTCATGTTGGACCGGCTGGGGCTGCAGCGGCTGCCGGCCGGTCTGTTCCGCGGCCTCACCGCGCTGCAGAACCTGACGCTCGATCACAACGAGCTGACGGAGCTGCCGGACGGCAGCTTCTCAGAGCTGAGCGGCCTGCTCAACCTTGACCTGAACAGCAACCAGCTGCGCCAGCTGCCGCCGGACCTGCTGCGCGGCCTGGAGAGCATGGACACGCTCTACCTGAACGGCAACGGCCTGACGGAGCTGCCCAACGAGATGTTTGCCCGCACGCCGCGTCTTCAACGGCTGTTCCTGCAGGACAACAACCTGACGACGCTGGAGGCGCTGGCGTTCTCCGGCCTGGACCGCAGCCTCCACCACCTGGACCTTTCCAACAACAGCCTCCAGATGGACCGTCAGGAGCCCGCCTTCTCCGCCGTCCGCGAGCTGCGCAACCTGAACCTGCGCAAGAACCGCATGCGGATGATCCCAACAGAGATCACGCTAAATCTGATCAAGCTGGTGCGACTGGATCTGGAGTACAACCAGTTACAGGCGCTGCGTCTGCCCGACCTTAACTTCCTGACGTCCGGCGCCGAGATCAGCATGATGCACAACAACATCTCCATCATCCAGATGCGGAAGCTGATCCCGACCACGAACAAGCCGAACGTGATATATGTCGGCGACAACCCGCTCACCTGCAACTGCAACACCGTCGAGCTGAAGGAGTTCGTGAACAGGACGAGCGCGCCGATCCCGGCCGGCGAACCCGGACCTCCATTTATTCTTAAGACGGAGCTGCTGCGGTGCGCCGGGCCGCCGCTGCTGGCCGGCAACAACTTCAGCAAGGTGCCCGCCGACCGGCTGCTCTGCCCGGCGCCCGACGGTTGTCCGGCCGGCTGCATCTGCACGCGGCAGCCTAGCCGACGCACGCTGATCGCCAACTGCTCGCGGCTGCCGTCCCGGCCGCCGGCCGCTAAGTCCGGCTACACAGTCAGTCTGCACGTCGAGCGCGCCGGCCTGCGCGGCCTGGGCAATGTGTCGTGGTCGGCCGGCCAGGTCGACAGCCTCCACCTGAGCGGCAACCTCATCAGCGAGCTGACGTCGGCGCTGCTGCCGGCCGGCCTGCGCGAGCTGCGGCTGGACCACAACAAGGTGTCGCGAGTCGGCGAGCCCTTCCTGGACCGGCTGGACGGCGCGGCCAACACCACGCGCCTCTGGCTGGGTGGCAACCCGCTCGTGTGCGACTGCGCGCTGCTGCCGCTGCACCACTACCTACAGCTGCACCTCAGCGGCAACTCGCTGCGCATCATGGACGCTGACCAGCTGACGTGCTTCGGTGACGAGCAGAGCAGCCTGCTGGAGCTGACCTCGGAGCAGCTGTGCCCGTCGCGCACGGCTACCATCGTGGCCGTCTGCGTGGTGGCCTCCGCCGTCGCCGTCTGTCTACTGGTAGTGCTCTGCGTCTACTATCGGCATGGAGAGATGCTCAAGGTGTGGTTGTACTCGCACAACATCTGCCTCTGGTTCGTCACCGAAGAGGAGCTCGACGCCGACAAAAAGTACGACGCCTTCGTCAGCTACTCGCACCTGGACGAGGAGTTTGTGGTGGAGCAGCTGGTGCCGGAGCTGGAGCGTGGAGAGCCCAAGTACGAGCTGTGTCTGCACTTCCGCGACTGGCTGGCCGGCGAGTGGATCACGGACCAGATCCATCGCTCCGTGCAGGAGTCGCGCCGCGTCATCGTCGTCATGTCGCTTAACTTCATCCAGAGCGAGTGGGGCCGGCTCGAGTTCCTCACCGCGCACAAGCAGGCGCTCGATGACAAGCGCAACCGCGTGATCGTGATCGTGTACGGCGAGCTGCCCGACCCGGCTGCCATGGACCCCGAGCTGCGGCTCTACATCAGCATGAACACGTACCTGAAATGGGGCGACGCGCACTTCTGGCAGCGGCTGCGCTACGTCCTGCCGCACAAGGGCCGCCAGCTGAAGCCGGGCCGCGGCCGGAAGACCGAGAAGCTGGGCATGGTCGGTCTGGGGAACGGCACCAGCCCTCCGGCGACCACCGGCGCCGTGCTGCCCTCTGGGAACGGGGTGCCCACCGCCGCCGCCGCCCCCGCCCCCGCCCCGAGCAAGATCGGCAACGGCGACGCCCACCTGACGGCCGACCAGGTGGTGTAGACGGAGGCGCTTTGCCGTCCGTGAGGTATCTAGTCAGCTTTGCGGGGGATGGGGCGTGGCGCTACCGGCGGGGGATGGGGCGCGGCGCACCGGCGGGGACGGGACAGGGCGCTACCGGCGGGGTGGGACGGGGCGGGGCGCTACAGGCGGTCAGCTCAGCGCTCAGCGCCGCTGGGAGAGTCAGCGTCGTCTCGGAACCACGCGAGTCTCAGATCAGAATACAAGTGTGTGTGCCCCTGTCGGACCGAGTGTGAGTGTGCGCAACGAAAGCGTTGCGCATTCCAGCGCATTGACTTGAACCGGTGGCACTGACGCCGCGCTAGTGTCGCCGTAGTCCGGGGAATCGCTGTGAGAGAAGGGACTGTTGGTCCCGGAGAAGCCACGCTTACCGCTCCGCTGATACCGAGCGTCTGTGATATTGTGTCTCATTCATTGTTGTGTGTTGTGTACCTGGGGATTTTCCGTGTCGTGGCCAGCGCGTCTAGTTTCCGCTCGGCGCTTCCCAACATCTAACTGTCGAACGCTTGGCAGGACGCCCCGTTCTGCTGGGGATATCGCGTTCAATGTCGAAAGATTGCGGCGGATGCAGTGTTTGTACGTGTATGGCACTACGTCGATGTCGCTTTCCGTTTTAGGTTATTGGACGTTGTGGCCCGTCATGCATTGTTCTTGTTGCGCGTTCTGTGGTGCGACGCATGTTTCCAGGTTGTTCATATCCATTATATTGATTGGCTCACGTGGAATAATATGTAAATGTGTACTTCATCCTAGTGTTTCACCGCTTCAGGAAAACGGGTAGACAGACATGTTCATAGACCATACATTTGCGGATTTCAACGGACATTGTTATCGATTAAAGGGAATAGTGAACCTTTAATATTAGTTTTAACTGAGATAGCCAGATTGTCGGTAGTACTGATAAATCTCCAAATCGGAATTTGTTCTTGCCAAAACGACTTACTTGCTGAGTTCCAACGCAAAAACCGTTGGAGCTATTGTCTATTGGGAGTTATTTTAAAGCGACAAATCTTGTGACGTTTCGCATACGTCATCACCAGTGGCGGCTCGTGGTCCTCAAAGTACCTGAGGCCCAAATCCAGAAGTTGCAACGGAGGAGCAGCTGCGACTTGCGAGTTTAGTTAATAAACTTAACAAATCACAGGCGTAAGAACGGGGGTGGGGGCCATGCTCCCACTATTCAGAATTAATAATGATCTTTATTTTTGTCTAATAAGGAAAATTTGGGTCAGTAAAAGGTAGATCAAGACGAGAGGAGCTCAAATACCTACGCAAATACATTTTGCATAGGGGGTTGGGGTTCACTCAAGACGAGATCGAAGTTTCACCCCCACACTTTTCATGACGTTCCTAAGATTCTGAAACAAATATGGAATAAGCCGTTCAAGTTACTTAGGTTTTATCTCAAATCATGTGAGAACGTAAGCCAATTTACGGCCGATTTCAGGCGTTTGGTGAAGAAACTCTCCTCATTGAGATTCATATATTAACAACGATGAAGAAACCATCCTGTGAAACAACAGACCAGTGTTAGAGATATGCAATGCAACCATTCAATATCTCTGCATCCTCCTCCTCCTCCTCCCTCCCTCCCTCCCCCCCAGTTCGTGAGTTAAGGTCCACTAGCGTGGGTCGACGAACTCAACCTACCAGGATGGAGGTATCCGCACCAATTCAGCACGTGAATTAAAGGAAATAGTTCACCTTGGAAAATTTTACCCAACACGATTTGGTTATATTTTTAATACAATTTCTTTTTATATTGTCAAAAATGGCCTTATATCGCGCCGATTCAGGACAGAAGGCCGTAAATTTTTATTGTTTATCAAAACTATATGCAATATGCATACTCTCTGAGTCAGAATCCTGACGTCACGCGAATGTAAAAAATGGTACAGCCAATCAGATTCGAAAGTAGTCGCGTAAAGATATACTCGCATTGGAGATGTGCCAACCGGCGGCCGGCGTTCGCTCGCTAGCACCAGCTGCAAGCTGATTGGCTGATGGTATAGCCTCTGCCCGGGCTAGAACCAGTACAACTTTCTTTCGCCAGCACCGCATTCCTTCGCCAAAAACTCAAATATATTCGACTGGAGAGTCTTTTCAGTCAAGAAAACTTGCAGATAGAGGTTTCCCAACACGGGCTACAAAACTGCTATCTCAGTTTAAAACTAATGTTGAAGGTGAACTATTTCCTTTAAAGGAAATAGTTCACCTAGGGTAGCCCGGGGGGCATGGACCCTTAAAGGGAAATAATGACCTTTTGATTTTGTTAGAAACAATTTCTTAGGCTACCGTTATGGTTTTAAAATTATTTTATTTAAATTTAAGAATTAAATAAAATTATTCCCAACTTCAAAATTGTAAGTTTGGAAAAAATACAAAACAAGTACCTTGTGTACTTCATGAAGGTCATTGACAAATTCGTCCTTCCCTACCATTGTTTACATCGAGTGCGCGGCATTTTTGGAGGCTCTGTGACGTTTCCGATCAAACTGAGCGCTGCTCGGACACACGCTAGTAGCGCTAGTAGCGCTTTCGTTCTCCATGGCAACCAGGCGTTAGCCAATCAAAAGCCAGAAAGGGAATACGTTCTGGCTTTTCATTGGCTCACGCCTGGTTGCCATGGAGAACGAAAGCGCTACTCGCTATAACTCGCCACAATGGTTAAGTGCGCCGAGAAGCATGACAATGACTTTGTAAACAACTCGCCGACGCTAAATAGGTCGCCGTCGATGTGCATCGATGAGCTTCCGATTTAATGGCCAGTTTTGTGTTATTGTTTGTTAGTTTTTTTGGGAAAAATGATTATTTTTCATGATAATATAAAGCATAGTGTTATATACAGCCACAGACAAATTATACAATACTCCTAATGTTGAAAACAAATGAATCGATTTTCAAAAATTGAGGGTCGCAACCACTAACTATGCCGCCGTTGATGTGCATCGATGAGCTTCCGATTTTATTGCCACTTTTTCCAATCGCTGTTAGTTTTAGAAGATCGCCGGGCATATAATCACGAGTAGAACGCACAATATATTTTCCACTCCATTGCGTAAAAAAACAATACGGGAAAAGCCCGCAGTTTGATGTGGACCAAAAGTACTTGCAAGTACCGGTCGTTAAAAGTGTGGAACGCTTATCAACTTTAACTTGAAATATCTTTCGGTAGGAAAGTTTTCATGCAAAATGTGATGAATTTACAATATATTTTGGTCTCGTCTGTCGATTTCAAGTGCTAACTCCATTTTTGTGGAAAAAGGTAATTATTTCCCTTTAAAGGAAATAGTTCACCTTCAACATTAGTTTTAAACTGAGATAGCTGTTTTGTAGCCCATGTTGGGAAACCCCTATCTGCAAGTTTTCTTGACTGAAAAGACTCTCCAGCCGAGGATATCTGACTTTTTGGCGAAGGAATTCGGCGCATATATGGTATACCGTACCGTCTGAAAGTGCCAGCACTGCAATGGAGCATGCGCAGACCAATAACGCACACCATAACATTAATGATTTACGACCTTCCGTCCTGAATTGGCGCGATGTAGGACCATTTTTGAAAATAAAAAAAAGAAACTGTATTCAAAAATATAATAAAATCAATCGTGTTCTGAAAAAATGTCCGAAGGTGAACTATTTCCTTTAAAGCAAATAGTTCACCTTCAACATGGGGTTTTGAACTGAAATAGCAGTTTTGTAGCCCGTGTTGAGAAATCCCTATCTGCAACTTTTCTTGGCTGAAAAGACTCTCCAGCCGAAGATATTTGACTTTTTGGCGAAGGAATGCGGCGCATATATGATATACCGTACCGTCTGAAAGTGCCAGCACTGCATTGAGCATGCGCAGACCAATAACGCACACCATAACATTAATAATGTACCTACTACCTTCTGTCCTAAATTGGCGCGATGTAGGACCATTTTTGAAAAGAAAAAAAGAAACTGTATTAAAAAATATAATAAAATCGTGTTCTGAATTTTTTTCCGAAGGTGAACTATTTCCTTTAAAGGAAATAGTTCACCTTCGGAAACATTTTCAGAATACGATTTTATTATATTTTTTAATACAGTTTCTTTTTTTCTTTTCAAAAATGGTCCTACATCACGCCAATTCAGGACAGAATGTCGTAAATTATTAATGTTATGGTGTGCGTTATTGGTCTGCACATGCTCAGACCAGTGCTGGCACTCTCAGACGGTACGGTATATCATATATGCGCCGCATTCCTTCGCCAAAAAGTCAAATATCTTCGGCTGGAGAGTCTTTTCAGCCAAGAAAAGTTGCAGATAAGGATTTGTCAACACGGGCTACAAAACTGCTATTTCAGTTCAAAATCCCATGTTGAAGGTGAACTATTTCCTTTAATGTTTCAGACCAGACCAGGGACCCTCGGGCCGACAGACGCTCAGACCCTCAGACCCTCAGGCCGACAGTTCTCTTTCAGGCCGACCTAGGACCCCCTAAAGTCGACCGAGGACCCTGCCAAGCCGAATGAGGGCTCCGTCAAGCCGACGTAGGCCCCTCGGGCCAAACAAGGGCCCCTCAAGCTGACCGAGAACCCCTCAGGTCGAACAAGAGCCCCTCAGACCGACCGGGCCCGCTCAGGCCAACCAAGGGCCCCAAGCCGACCAAGTGCCCTCTCAAGCCGACCGAGGGCCATATCAGACCGAGCGAGGGCCCCTCATACCGATCGAAAACCTCTCAGGTCGAACGAGGGCCCCTCAGGCCGGCCGAGGGCCATCTCAGGAAGCCCTAGGGTTCCGCAGGCCCACCAAGCACCCATTCAGGCTGACTGAGGGCCTCCCAGGAAGACTGAGGGCCTACTTAGACTAACTGATGTATTGGGCCCTCCTGGCTAACCGAGGGCCCCTCAAGCCGACTGAGGGCCCATCAGGCATCAAGCCGACCGAGGGCTCTCCTCATTCCTCAGGCCGACCGAGGGCCTCCTCAAGCCGGCTGAGGGCCATCTCATGCTGACCGAGGGCTCCTCAGGCTGACTGAGGGCCCCCGCAGGCCGGAGGAGGGACCCTCAGATGGAACGATGGTCTCTCAAGCCAACCGAGGGCCTCTTCAAGCCAACCAAAGGCTCCCTCAGGCCGACCGAGGGCCATATCAGTCCGGTCAAGGGCCACTGCCCACTCAGGCCGACTGTGGTGCCACCTCAGGCCGACTGTGGCCCCCAGGCCGACTCTGGGCCCTCTCAGGCTGACTGTGGGCCCCCTCAGGGAGGTCAAAGGCCATCTCATGCCGACTAAGGGCCATCTTAGGACGACCGAGGGTCCCTCAGGCCGACCGAGGGCCCTCAGACTGTCTTTAATTCCCTCGTCCGGGTAGGGAAAATCACTACGTGTTCGGGTAGGGGTACGACCCCCCCCCCATTAGTGTTTCGCCCCTGATTGAGCTAGAGATTCGATTCAAAGACGAGCGTGTTGCTTGTGACGAGAGTAAGCCGCTGATTTCCGATTTTAAGGTCATTAGGTGACCGCTGAGGTCATGTCAATGACCCAAAAGTCATCAAAATTGTAAATGCGTATAAATTGAATTTTATCGAGCTAGAATCGTGAATGAGCATATCATAATGCTTAATGGGTGCCAAATTCGTAATCAACGTCACAAAATGTCCTAAAAACTGCAAAATTCCAAAAAGGCAATGTCAGGTCATCTGAGGTCAGTGATCTCGGTTGACCTGTGGAAGCGCATGACCCCAGTGGAACATATAATTATGTAAAATGGATCCCAAATCTGAAATCAGCGTCACAAAATGTCCTAGAAATCGCCAGAAACCCAAAAAAGTAATCTGAGGTCATCGAAGGTCAATGACATCAGTTGACCTCTGAAAGGGTCAATCGAGGTCACAATCTCAGTGGAAACCACAACTGTCACCTGGAAACACCTGTGCATATGCTTCTGAACAACAAACACTCGGAAACTGCACAAGTTTCAAGCATCGATACTGCGGGACGCCAGTTGCGCCTGACATGACCTTCATAAACAAGTCATAGGTCACGGGTCATGTGGGTTAGAAATTCAAATTTTGCAGACTAAGTGTCATTTTTGTTTTCAAAAGTAGGGTACTGAAAGTTGCATCGCAATCGGTTGGAAACTACGCGAGTTATTCCAGAAAAACCGAGGGGGTGTGGCATCCACCCCCCTACCCGGGCGAGGGTTAATTCGGCAAGGGAGTCCCTCAAGCTGACCCAGGGCCCCTCATGCCGACTGTGGGCGCCCCCAGGCCGACTATGGCCCCCTCAGGCCGACTATGGCCCCCTCAGGCCGACTATGGCCCCCTCAGGCCGACTATTGGCCCCCGGCCGAATCTGGACCCTCTCAGGCAGGCCAAGGGCCACCATAGGAGGACCCAGAGCCCCCTCAGACTATCTTTAAGTCAGCATGTGAGTCCCTCAGGCCGACCGAGGACCCCTCAGACTGACCGAGGGCCATATTAGGCCGACCGAGGACCCCTCAGGCCGGCCGTGGGCCAATCAGGCCGACTATGGGCCCCTCAGGACGACTATGAGCCCCCAGGCCTACTCTGGTCCCTCTCAGGCCGGTCAAGGGCCATCTCAGGACGACCGAGGGCCTTTTGCCGACCGAGGGCCCCCTCAGGTCGTCTTTAAGTCGGCATGGATCACCCATGCCGACTACTTGAAGACGGCTAACTCGGTTTATAAACTCCCATTTTGGCATGTGTCGGGTCCATTCTGACCTATGACCGCGTCCGCTTTCTTCTGCTCAAGAGGGCCCCATCCAGCTTTCATTGTTTTATTGGACCCCCGGACCTCCTCAGCTTGTAACATCCGGGAGGTCCAGGGGGGTCTGGACCCTCCCCCCCCCCCCCCAGGATCTCCTGCCCTGACATCCACACATTTATTTACATCCACCACACACACAGATGAACACACATATAAACACATTGGTGGGTAGGTATATCACATGTATGTATTCACATGAACATTATGGGTACGTGTTCACGCAACGCCACTCCAACTCCACTCGTACAAGGTCATACAGGAGAGAAAACATATCTGTGAGTGTACACATTCACCACGGGGAAGCACTCGCCGGGGGCGTATTTTTTTTTGGTAGACAAAGAAGTGCCACATATGATATTGCTTTGAAATTCGATGTGTGCATCGTCATTCGTCCATACTTGGTTCCCCAATATTTCTTCCGTACAACTAACCTAACCTAACCTAACCCCGCCATTAAGTCCGGTCGAGCGGTCTATTAGTCCGAGGCCATTCCGCCCCTGTAGCTCAGTCGGTAGCAGGGTTGTGCTCGACTCAGAGTCGGTGAGTCAGATTTGACTCCACTCTGACTCAAATCAACTTGAGTCAGAGTCGAGTCGCTTAAAGGAAATAGTTCACATTCGGATTTTTTTCTCTTCAGAACCGATTTTATTATATTTTTTAATACAGTTTTTCTTTTCTTTTCAAAAATGGTCCTACATCGCGCCAATTCAGGACAGAAGGTTGTAAATTATTAATGTTATGGTGTGCGTTATTGGTCTGCGCATGCATTCACCCGATAGCTAAATTTCTGTCACGCCAAGTGCTCGACACAATTTATAAGACTTACATACGACCACACTTTGACTACTGCGACTGTATCTACGACGGACATCTGACGATATCTGACGAACTGAGATTGGAAAGACTGCAAAATAGAGCTGCGAGGATAGTTACTAACACACTACCGCGGACATCAACACATAAGCTGAGGCTTGAACTGGGATGGGACAGCCTGAAGACGAGGCGTAAAATTCACAGACTACTGCTATATAGAAAGCTTAAAGACAACACAACTCACATACCAGACTACATTAGACATATGATTCCCGAGACAAGACGACGAGACACAAGACGAGTTCTCAGAAACGCAGACTGACTGACAGACCCCCACTCCCGGACATACCAGAGATACCCGGACATACCAGAGATCATTCATCCCAAACACGTCGCGAAATTGGAACTTCCTGCCTCATTGCATCCAGTCATGCCAAAGCCGTAAACAGTTTGAACAAAATGTGAAATCACTACATGGTACACCACCACCATCACACTACTTCACATTAGGAACCAAACTAGGCAACACACTTCACACACAGATCAGACTGGGGATGTCAAAATTGAACGCACACCAATACTCTATACAGAAAGTCACAACCCCTGCTTGTACCTGCGGACACAACCAAGAAAACACAACTCATTTCCTTCTTTACTGTCCACTGTACACCACCGCGAGATTCAACCTTTCAAAACAAATTTCTGCACACCTACACATTGACTTTCAAGGCTTACCAGACACAACCAAAATCAACACACTTCTCTTTGGCCAAAACACAACAAAACATACCGTACCACTGATCTTCGCTGCTTTCCAATTTTTTTTTAGAAAGTACCTCAAGGCTTTCGTAAACGTTTTATCCACGGATCTGCACCGACTCATCCCTCATCCCTTACTTGATAACTGGCCCACTCCTCCTCACTGGTCGTGGTAACTGAACCACTTCTTTTTTGTCTTGCACTTTGACCAGGTGTTGGTGCCCAGAATTAAGCTCAAGCTTTTGCACCATCACCTGTTGTTGTTGTTGTTTGTTGGGGCTTAAGGGCGCGACGACTGCATGGTCAATTTGCGCCCATACAATGTCCAAGGGCGGATCCAGGGGGGGGGGGCGAACGGGGCCATGGCCCCCCCAAGCCTGTTTAAGGGGGACCAAACTATGTTTTGCCCCCCCCCCAGACGTGAAATCTAATGCATGCTATATTTGCGTTTTTAGAACGGTACTGGGCATCCCAAAATTGCAGCAATCAAAATCAAGCTAGTCACAGTCAAAAACGGAAAAATTTCGCGCCGCTTCGCGGCATGACACAAGTTTCGCAATTGCATATAAAAATTTGAAAATTCATTCCATTAAGTGTCTTGCAGAGACTCTCCTTGGCGGTAATTGCTGGCCCCAGGGCCAACTCTCTTCATAAAATATTATCTTTAAAGCGGGCTACATGTTTAGCTTGTCTGCCGAGTTCCGAAAAAGGCGACGCGAACGCAAAGACGCGGACTTCGGCAACCGGAAGCTGTTCCAGCGGTGCCCAACTTGTTGGCCCGAAGAGCTAATAGTGGGGACCAGGCCAGGACTATCTCCCCAAGCCATCTCCCCCAGGCTCCTCCAAATCCACAGGGACCATTTATGCGCGGAAATGTCGGTCTGCCTCTTGCTACTTTGAAACCATTTGCACCTTTACCAGTTGTTTGTTACAGTTCGGTACATAGGTATGTATACAGACTACAGTTATTATTATCATATGTACTATTGAGCGCAGACTGCCACCGGCCATCGTGATTTACTATCCGAGGCTAATGTATATGAAAAACTACCTTCATTTCAACGTTTTGCATCATACCGAGATGTGCAACCAGGAAAAGGGGTTACCTGAGGCTTGGCTCCACTCACGGTCTGGTTCCAATATTAAAAATGCGTTTTCCACGACCTAAAATTAAAATGTTCACGCCGCTTCGCGGCGTCACATCAGTGGCCATCGTCATAACGAAGCCATCGTCATCGTCTTCGTTGTAACGCTGAATTGAATGAATAACATTTTAAGCTTCTTATCCTCTACAAGGCTAAGAAGCTAAAAATGCCTATGTTTCTGGGTTTTATCAGGCAAACCCGAGAAGAAGAAAAAATCGCGCCGCTTCGCGGCGCTAAATAACAAGTACCTACTATAACATGCAAATCCACATTCAAAATGTTGCAAAGGCTTAAATACACGCATACAAAATTGGGGTACATTTTTTTCTCGTCATTTCAGCCGACCCCACCACTCAAAAATTATCGGCGACGCCCCTGGGTACAGCTGACAATTGACATATAGTTTTGCTCAGTGTAAGGCAATGTCGGAACAATGCAAACTGCAAGCTGACATCTTTCCTTTTCGATATCCCAAAAGGTCGAAAAGCTAAAAAAAAATGGGGAAAAAATCGAAATCGTGTGGTTGCAAAATAAAGTGGCCCAAATCCGGGGAGAAATTCGAAATTGGGGGTAGGTAAGGTCCGCTAAAAAAAACGGTTTGCCCCCCCCCAAAAAAAAACGGCCGGCTGGATCCGCCCTTGACATTGTCTGTACCATCATCGTTATGAAAATAAATATTGTTGTTGTTGTTGTTGTTGTTATGTTCCATGCAGTGCTGGCACAGTTCAGACGGTACGGTATATCATATATGCGCCGCATTCCTTCGCCAAAAAGTCAAATATCTTCGGCTGGAGAGTCTTTTCAGCCAAGAAAAGTTCCAGATAAGGATTTCTCAACACGGGCTACAAAACTGCTATTTCAGTTCAAAACCCCATGTTGAAGGTGAACTATTTCCTTTAAGAAAAATAGGGACTCGCCTTGAGTCAGAGTTGAGTCGCTTAAAAAAATAAGGGCTCAACTTGAGTCAAGAGTCCAGTCGCTTAATAAAAATAGGGGTTTGAGTTGAGTCAGAGCGAAGTCGCATGGATGTCGCTTGAGTCAAAGTTGAGTCACCTGGATGTTGCTTGAGTCAAAGCTGAGTCGACTCATCCTCTTACAAGTCAAAGTCACATCTGATATAACAACAAAATTGGGAGCAACTAAATAATATAGGGGTGCAAACAATGTTCTAGAGTGCTTTTCAAACCCATATAAATACATTTTCTGTCTGAAAAAAACTTAAAGAACACTTAACTCATCACAAACTCTGCTGACTGCTCCTTATCATAAGTGAAACAATACAATATTAAATATGTACATAGAAATAATAACTGCAGTATATATAACCTAATAATAACCAGATCAACATAACATTCTGGGATGTGTATACGAACCATGTACCAAACGCGCCATTTATGTCTGAAATACAAAGTTTGCATCACAAATTTATTGAGATTAAGGTACTTTAAGAATGTTAATTCAACAACAGATCACAATTGACTTTGTTTTCTAACGCCGAAATAATTGTTATCTCTGAAATTCTACAGTTATCACATGTCAGTTCACTCAGTTTTAAATGGTTCGAGCCGATAAATAAATCGAGCGCGAATACTTTCTCCCAGTCCCACTACACAACGACTTGACAACAAATATCAATCCAGGCCGTATCAATTATACGGATTTCTTTCCGCGCTGATGTATATATCCTCAAATGTGTTGAATAGAGTGAGGACTGTGATTGGTAAGGATACTGGTCCACATGCTAGCACTAGCTACTAGCAGCTCACAAGTTACTCTGGGAGTGTCACATATGCAATTTCTCCAAATGACTGTTTAGACCAGTAACTTGAAAATTCTATTAGCACCTTTTATTAATTTTATGTGCGAGTTTCAGGGCGGTTTTAAAGGGTATTATAAGTTATAACCATGTTTAATATACACGTATCAAGATTCAAGGAGTTGTGCTACAATATTAATGACGTCATATTAGACTGTAGACTGTCAAAGACAAGCCACTTTCAGTCTGTTGTACCATCAGCTGACTACTCTTCTTCCATTAGGGACCTCAAGAACAACATAAACTGGGTATAAACTGGGGAGTTGAATTACTGAAATAATACCAATTTTTTCCTTATCGAATGACATTACGTATAATGGCGCAAAAAAGTGTTACAATCCAACAAGTGTTACAGTACAACATTCTGAAGTACGTCAAAATGCATGAGTGATGTCAAAGAGTTAACTTTGAAGTGGCGGCTAGGGTCGGTGCCAATTGAAAAAGTAATAATGTTAATTATCTTTGTCACATTATAAATGAGGATGTGAGAATTCAGATGATGTTGACATTGCACGGCAGAACATTGTGCACAGCTGTGTTTGGAAGTTTATTTTTTTTAGGAAAGATACTATGAAGCGTTTTGTTGTGAGTTATCACAAGTCACAACATCCTGAAGCGATTGAATGGTTTGTCAAAATTTGAGAGAGAAAAAATGTTGGGGGGAGGGGGGGGGGGGGGGGGGTGAAGCGTCAGCAAAAAACTGTTGCACGGAGTGGAGGTAACAAATAATTAGAACAGCTGCACACTGATTTATAGTTGTTTGTCAGGGAAAATTTGAGGGATAATCCCCCTGACTCAAGAATGTTGACGCCCCCCGTGGCAGAGCCCCTGCATTTAAGGGGTAAAACGCCTGAACCTCTGAGCGATTACATTTCCAGTACTTAGTCATAGTATAGTGGTAAGTCTGATGAGCTTGGCAACAGCAAGCTTCATCAATATTATTTTTAAATACAATGAGGTCTGAGGTGACGTTCATAATTTCAGTGTTAGGCATGCCCTAATGACATTGCGATTATTAATATTCTTGGCTTAGCCAATCGGTAGTGAAAGCATCTGACATTTAGTGGTGCTTTACCAGAAATCAGATGCCGCAAACATCCCAGTCTTAAATGGTGCAGCCAGTCAGGATTTTGAAGTGAACGCAGCTTGTCTAGATCTAGTCATATTCATCTCATATTTGGACGTCATTGGCTACAATCAATCCTATCCTGATCGGACATGTGGCATGACAACGCTGCATCACAGTGTCTACATTGAGCTGCATCTTAGCGATCCTACAAATTTATTTATATCAGTGTAACCACTAACCAGTTCATAGTTATGTATTAGCCAGGTTTAGCTCAACATCATTTCATACTGCTAGTGACTGAACCGCTAGCTCCTATATACCTTTCTTTTTATAACAGATGGTTTATCATTGTCAGGCTTTCAGCCAATCAAAACATTCCATTACTTGGTCACAACAGTTTGGAATATGTGTTGAATTGTTGTATTGAAGTTGAATTGTTGAATTGTATTGAAGTTGAACGCGACAAATAACAAAATATTACATTTTGTGGTTGGGGTTGGCAGTGGGGGAGTTACATGTCTGTGTGGCACCGCACACCCTTGTGAAACGCTGGTGGATGGTGTGGTTTAATTGAATTATACTAATGCAAAAGATATCAATATCGTATCATTATTGTATTGTGTATTGACTGATGTGTTCTAAATGCAGTGTTCCTACTGCACTCTGCAGTCTGCAGTCTAGTGTCTATCTGACTAAGCAAAATTGTGTAAGTAACAAAAGGCCAGGAATTATTACTTTAACTCGTAACCGTAAGTACCTATTTCAGTATTCATGAATACAGCACACCGGTTAGTGTTTTACAACCTGCTAGACTGCTATCAGTATTGACTATTGAGCTTGTTGATTGGTTTGGCAACTCAATTTTAATTAACACCTGTTTTACTTTTCAGTCCATCTTAAGAACCAACTTCAAATAAGCCTCACTTATTTCATATTTGCATCCTATCATATAGGACCATTAAAATCCATAGCAGTTAACAATAGTGGTAAAGTAAAGATGCGTACCTGTGCTGGTGCCAAATAATAATAATAATTATTATTATTCTTCTTCTTCTTATTATTATTATTATTATTATTATTATTATTGTTTATTAGGAACATATATATTTGAATATAGCTTACAATGCAGCTGGATGCAGTAGATATTTATAATAATGCAATATTCATTCATGTGCCTTGATCCAGAGTAAATCAAAATAAAAGTGTTTACATATATGATATAATATTGCAATGAGTTTTTGCAAGTCAAATACATTTGAATCAAAATCGTTAAGTTAGTTGAGCTTGGAGTCAAAAATGAGTCGACTCAAGCAATTTTCACATGAGTCAAAGCTGAGTCGACTAAACAAAAACAAAATCCCGCTTGAGTCACAGTTGAGTCAGGGGTAAAAGCAAATGAGTCAAAGTTGAGTCTACTCAAAAAAATTGTCCCCCTCGCTTGAGTCAGAGTTGAGTCAGGGGTAAAAGCAAATGAGTCAAAGCTGAGTCGACTCAAAAAAATAATTTCCCCGCTTGAGTCAGAGTTGAGTCAGAGTCCCTTCGTAAATGAGTCAGAGTCGAGTCAGTCTAAAAAATCGGAGTCGAGCACAACCCTGGTCGGTAGAGCGCTGAACTTGCCCCCCCCCCCCCCATTTAAAGGGAATAGTGCACCTTTAACATGGAGTTTTGGACTGAGATAGCAGATTTGTAGAGCAGATCTAAAAATGGGTTGTGGTGAAAGAATTACCTCCCTACGTTAAGTAATTTCGACACAGGACTAGTGGGCCCGGTTTCAATTCCGCTGTTCCGGGCCACGTTCCTTTCGCTCGCCGCTCGCCGCCGCCGGTTCGCCGCCGGAGGCAGGTACACTCTCTGGCACGTAGTCTCTGGTCACGACGCCTCGTTAATATCCGCTCAGCCGCCCGGGCGGCGCGGCGGCCTCTTGTCAGAGACTGTACTTGGCGTCAGGCGGAGCGGGGGAGCCGAAACGCCTGCTGCTATCGTACGATTTCTCGTGAAATAGAAAGAGAAACTTACTTCTTTCTCCACATCTATCCATCAGTTGTCCAAACCAAAGTCGTATTCGTAGTTTTGAGCTCAAGATGTACCGTATGGTTGAACTTCGAGACAACTTGCAAGGTGACCTATTCCCTTTAAGGCCATGATGTGGGACCATGGTTCCCATATCTTCCACCCTCTCTGCGGCCGCCATTGTGTACAGTATATATTCTATATTAGCCCCCTTTGTACTGAAAAAGATTATTTGCGCCGCGTAGCGGCGCGGAATTCTTTTTTTTTGTCTGGATAACTAGGCCCTAAAAAAGCGATAGGTTCTATAATCTATATGTATCCGCCCAAGGGGCCCTCAGGGCCCCTCGAGCCCGATACGTTGTTGCCTCTGGTATAAAGAAACGAATTGGTGCCCCTTCATAGCCCAAGGGACGGGAGTCATGAAGGGATATCTTTTGGCATAATTTAGCTTTTTTATTTTAGCATCATTTCGCGATTTGTTTTTCTTCCAGCGAGTAGCGACCAATGCTTGTGAATTCATGGCGGCACCAGACCATTGTTTTCCCTCCTGGATTCAAGGAGGCACGGTGCCCCGGTGTCTCCCCTTGCCCCATAGTGCCGCCTACCGGCACGGTGGTGCCCTTGGTTCACCGGCGCGGTGGTGCCCTTGGTTCAAAGAACACTAAATGATTTGCGCCGCGTAGCGGCGCGGATATTTTTGCTTTATTTTGGTGGTGCCCCTGGTGCCCCGGCGCGGTAGTGCCCCCACGGCCCGGTGGTGCCCCCACGGCCCGGTGGTGCCCACACGGCGCGGTGGTGCCCACACGGCGCGGTGGTGCCCCCATGGCCCAAGAGGGGAGGGGTCATGACCCCCGTGACCCCCCCTGGATCCGCCAGAGCTTGCAGCTGGTGCTAGCAAGCGAACCGCCGGCCGCCGGTTGGTACTTCTCTAATGCGAGTCTATCCATACTTTCGAATCTGATTGGCTGAGCCATTTTTGTTCATTTGCGTGACGTCAGGACTCTGACTCAGAGAGTATGTATATAGTTTTGATAAGATTAATAATTTACGACCTTCTATCCTGAATGCATGGCCATTTTTGACAATATAAAAATATATTGTATTTTAAAATATAATCAAATCGTGTTTGGAAAAAAATGTTCGAAGGTGAACTATTTCCCTTAAAGGAAATAGTTCACCTTGGAACAATTTTACCAACACGATTTGATTATATTTTTTTAATACAATTTCTTTTTATATTGTCAAAAATGGCCTTATATCGCGCCGATTCAGGACAGAAGGCCGTACATTTGTATTGTTTATCAAAACTATATGCATACTCTCTGAGTCAGAGTCCTGACGTCACGCGAATGTAAACAATGGTTCAGCCAATCAGATTCGAAAGTAGTCGCGTAAAGATAGACTCGCATTGGAGATGTGCCAACCGGCGGCCGGCGATCGCTTGCTAGCACCAGCTGCAAGCTGATTGGCTGATGGTATAGCCTCTGCCCGGGCTACAACCATTACAACATTCTTTCGCCAGCACCGCATTCCTTCGCCAAAAACTCAAATATGTTCGGCTGGAGTCTTTTCAGTCAAGAAAACTTGCAGATAGGGGTTTCCCAACACGGGCTACAAAACTGCTATCTCAGTTTAAAACTAATGTTGAAGGTGAGCTATTTCCTTTAAAGGAAATAGTTCACCTTCAACATTAGTTTTAAACTGAGATAGCAGTTTTGTAGCCCGTGTTGGGAAACCCCTATCTGCAAGTTTTCTTGACTGAAAAGACTCTCCAGCCGAATATATTTGAGTTTTTGGCGAAGGAATGCGGTGCTGGCGAAAGAATGTTGTACTGGTTCTAGCCCGGGCAGAGGCTATACCATCAGCCAATCAGCTTGCAGCTGGTGCTAGCAAGCGAACGCCGGCCGCCGGTTGGCACATCTCCAATGCGAGTCTATCTTTACGCGACTACTTTCGAATCTGATTGGCTGAACCATTTTTTACATTCGCGTGACGTCAGGACTCTGACTCAGAGAGTATGCATATAGTTTTGATAAACAATACAAATGTACGGCCTTCTGTCCTGAATCGGCGCGATATAAGGCCATTTTTGACAATATAAAAATAAATTGTATTAAAAAATATAATCAAATCGTGTTGGGTAAACAATTTCCAAGGTGAACTATTTCCTTTAACCCGCCATTGACTGGGTGGGTGGGGGGGGGGGGGCGTTTAACGCCCCCCCCCTGATGAATTTTCGTAATAGCTCAAACCCTAATAGCGCTATCAACGTGAAACTTGGTGTACCTTCTTCTAAATCACGTTTACGTCTTTTGTGAAAAATAAAGCAATGTCGTCGAAAATTTGCGATTATAGCGAATATAGTGACGTCACTACACACGAGTTTTACACCAAAATCAGCTAAAATGTAACAGACCGTACAAATGCCATATTTTGAGCTACATGCAATCCAAAAACGTTAAAAGATATAAAATGGCAAGGGCTACAACATGGCTGTCTCGGATTTGTGAAACTTTTGGTTTTTGATCCCCCAAATAAAAATAAAATGGGGGGGGGGAAATGCCCACAAAATCGATTTTGTTCTCAAAGATATTCAAAAGGCCGGAATATTTGTCAGAGAACCACATATGGGAAACTACCATACCAAATTTCAGAATGATATCGCTATTTTTGACTGACTTATGGCATCTGAAGTATGGGTAACTATTATCTAATGACGTCATATTTACAAATTGCGTTTGTTGGCTTTTATTGACCAGATAAAGATAAATAAATGGCACCACTGTATTTCTGAGACAAAACTGGTCTAGAAACATGACATTTTTATTTAGATTTATCAAACACAAATTGTGACCTTCATTGACCTGAACTGAACTTGACATTAACTTCACGTAAATGAAGTCAGGTGGTAAAATGACTATCACTATCGAATTTTACGTGAAAAATAACTCATAAAACATGTGTTGCATGTTATTCGTAGATATTTTGAGCGTAGTGACCCTTTGTGACCTGACCTTGACCTTGACCTTGGCGAACAATCTCACTTTAGCTCATGCAGTAAGTGTATCATACCTTTGGCAGCACTTTGGGTGATCATGGTCGTAATCGACGGCTTTGGATGGAAAGTATGGCCCATAAACTCAAATACGGCGATTTTGACCTTTTACCTGACCGTGACCTGACATTTGACCTCACTTTGCAATTTGTTTAGCATGATTTAGATTCGTCTCATTGAGAGCTTTCCAATACCGCCTTGTGTGTCTCGCTGCGATCATTGGTTCGGAAGATAACCAGGGGGGCGTTTAACGCCCCCCCCCCGTCAATGCGTTCGGCTGAGACCCCAGTCAATGCCAGGTTAAGTCATAGACATCAGCTTGGATGACAATAATGGTGTTTACATAGCAGTTATAAATTAGTGGAGGATTGTCTACTATTTGGTAGGGTGCTTTTTTGGTGGAAATCACTAGAATACAAACAATAATCGATGCCAATTGGTCTTCCGGATGGGTTTAGCGCATACAAGTTGGTAATTATGCGATAAATTTGTTTAAAACACCTTAATCGTCATTTTGAGGTTCCCTTCATTTTATTATTATGACCGCCCTTTCCCTTTGTTAGTAGCCATATATGGCAGCCTACAGCCATTTGAGATGGCCGTACTGTGCCATATCTGTGATCCTCTATATCGATTTACGCTGTGTGTGGGAGGAAAAGGCGGTGATGCGACTCTGTGATGCACGACCGGCCGGCTAGCACTATCAACTGGAGTTATGGCAGCAGTTGGCCGCCAGAGACCGCTAGTGAGCCAGGGTGTGATGACGTCGCAAGCAAATGGTAACAGTTAAATATTTAACGCTAAATGTGTATTTATTTATTTGTTTATAAATAAATAAATATTTAGCAGTACTATTTGCTTGCGACGTCATGATTTGTCCATTGTAAATATTTGTGTAATTTTTTTGTCTTCTTTTTTAGTCGTATTAAGGTTGATTTGACAACTGTCTGATCGTGTTCGATGGTCGTGGAATAACCCTGTCACAGTGGAACGACCTGATTATGTGAAATAAACACCTTGGCTCATTAGCGGTCCCTGGCGGCCAACTTCTGCAACAACTCCAGTTGATAGCACTTCTCCAGCCGACCGGCACTTCTCGGCCAAGGCCCTAGATACTCTTCTTCTCGGCGAGTTTTCTGTGACCCGTGCTCGGCGCCTAGGTTTCCCGTAAGTGTTTGAATGTTGTATATCAGTATATGAGTATATACAGAGTTGCTGTTATTTTGGTATATCTTTTATGTACATTTCATACATTAACTACTGCAGCTAACTTCAGTTAAAACCGGGATTTGGAGCTGTCAGCCTTCCAAAAAATGGCGCATACGTCGAAGTTTAGTTCAAAACAATAGTTATGGAGGTAGAGCGAGACAAATTCGCAGTAGGTATGATTTTTAACTTAAAAGAGTTGTTCTCATGTCGAAAATAACATGTTTTCAGTGTTTACAATACGTCAGTGACAAATAAAACGAGAAAATTAACGTCGTCGGTATCGAAACACCTATTCGGACGCAATGCAATAGAATACTCGCACGATTCAATCAATTGACGCACCTGCGCCATAGTTGTGATCAAATGAGGCGAAGGGAAACTTTAACTTCCCTTTATTAGTAGCCGAACCTCCACTAGTACTTAATTGCTATGTAAACACCATTAATAATGACACTGACAATTCAATTCGGACTTTTCAATTCGGCTTGTTTAGCGAGTTAATGACACGCATGAACTTGTGCTCAGAAATTGATTAAATTATGATTGAGACCAGGTTCGTTGCCTTGCTCTCAAATCGATCGGCCCGCATGGGGCGAATATCTATGATTATTATGTTTCTCGTCGTCAGACATAGGCTCCACCACCCAGCAAAAATGAAAGGGACAGAGATGCATTCTAAAGGCGGTTCTTTCCATGCAACATTGCAACATCCATAAGACTATAAGAGTAATGCCACAATCTGGTGTCATGTTCCTCCTCCTCCTCCTCCTCCTCCTCCTCCTCCTCCTCCTCCTCCTCCTCCTCCTCCTCCTCCTCCTCCTCCTCCTCCTCCTCCTCCTCCTCCTCCTCCTCCTCCTCCTCCTCCTCCTCCTCCTCCTCCTCCTCCTCCTCCTCCTCCTCCTCCTCCTCCTCCTCCTCCTCCTCCTCCTCCTCCTCCTCCTCCTCCTCCTCCTCCTCCTCCTCCTCCTCCTCCTCCTCCTCCTCCTCCTCCTCCTCCTCCTCCTCCTCCTCCTCCTCCTCCTCCTCCTCCTCCTCCTCCTCCTCCTCCTCCTCCTCCTCCTCCTCCTCCTCCTCCTCCTCCTCCTCCTCCTCCTCCTCCTCCTCCTCCTCCTCCTCCTCCTCCTCCTCCTCCTCCTCCTCCTCCCGGCGGCGGAATCCATGATGCCAAATGACCGGAAACGTTCCTCATGTTCCGGAGAATTACCACACTGAAATAGTATATGTCTGATGCACATCAACAGGAGCAGCATCTCTCGCCAAAGCACTATCAGCACTACCGGACGTTTAAAGTTTTAAAAAAAAACACAGCACAAATGTGCATATCGCTTCTAAATGAGCTTTCCTTGCCACGAAATATGTTATCTGAATATTCGTATGAGCTGTTAATGAACAGTTCGTGAACGTTCATGAACTGTTCGTTGTTTGTTTATATATGTTCAACTGATGACGTCATGTGTTCATGAACACATCTGTTCACGAACTGTTTGCTTGTGTTTGTTTATTAGGAAAAATAAACAAACACCAAACCCTGGTTTAAACACAACGCTTACTTGGCAGCGTCGTTGATTGTGATCCCGTGCCCGCCTGCGGCCGACACAGACGACACAGACGACACAGACGGTACAGACGGCACAGACGGCACAGACGACACAGACGACACAGACGGCACAGACGACACAGACGGCCGTGCCCGCCTGCGGCATTGCCCGCCTGCGGCCGACACAGCCGATAACGGCGGCCGTGCCCGCCTGCGGCCGACACAGCCGACACAGACGATACCGGCGGCCGTGCCCGCCTGCGGCCGACACAGCCGACACAGACGATAACGGCGGCCGTGCCCGCCTGCGGCCGACACAGCCGATAAGGGCGGCCGTGCCCCCCTGCGGCCAACACAGCCGACACAGCCGACACCGACGGCCGTGCCCGCCTGCGGCCGACACAGCCGATAACGGCGGCCGTGCCCCCCTGCGGCCAACACAGCCGACACAGCCGACACCGGCAGCCGTGCCCGCCTGCGGCCGACACAGCCGATAACGGCGGCCGTGCATAGCGTGCGTCATGTATGCGCGCTGATAACGCTGCAGACTGACGAGTCACGCCGAATAGTGACTGTGATGAAGGCGCGGCGGGCGGCGGCAGCCTGGCATGCCTGGCGGCTGACTGTGCTGCGACCCCGGATTTCCCGGCCCCGGGCCAAAGTCAGTCAGTCCGGTCTCTTCTCCGAACCCGGCCGCGTGCAGCAGACCCGGACGGTGCTTCTTATGTCGCTCCGCAGCAGACCCGGACGGTGCTTCTTATGTCGCTCCGCAGCAGACCCGGACGGTGCTTCTTATGTCGCTCCGCAGCAGACCCGGACGGTGCTTCTTATGTCGCTCCGCAGCAGACCCGGACGGTGCTTCTTATGTCGCTCCACAGCAGACCCGGACGGTGCTTCTTATGTCGCTCCGCAGCAGACCCGGACGGTGCTTCTTATGTCGCTCCGCAGCAGACCCGGACGGTGCTTCTTATGTCGCTCCGCAGCAGACCAGGACGGTGCTTCTTATGTCGCTCCGCAGCAGACCCGGACGGTGCTTCTTATGTCGCTCCGCAGAAGACCCGGACGGTGCTTCTTATGTCGCTCCGCAGCGACCTCCGGACGGTGCTTCTTATGTCGCTCCGCAGCAGACCCGGACGGTGCTTCTTATGTCGCTCCGCAGCGACCTCCGGACGGTGCTTCTTATGTCGCTCCGCAGCGACCTCCGGACGGTGCTTCTTATGTCGCTCCGCAGCAGACCAGGACGGTGCTTCTTATGTCGCTCCGCAGCGACCTCCGGACGGTGCTTCTTATGTCGCTCCGCAGCAGACCCGGACGGTGCTTCTTATGTCGCTCCGCAGCGACCTCCGGACGGTGCTTCTTATGTCGCTCCGCAGCAGACCCGGACGGTGCTTCTTATGTCGCTCCGCAGCAGACCAGGACGGTGCTTCTTATGTCGCTCCGCAGCAGACTCGGACGGTGCTTCTTATGTCGCTCTGCAGCAGACCCGGACGGTGCTTCTTATGTCGCTCCGCAGCAGACCCGGACGGTGCTTCTTATGTCGCTCCGCAGCAGACCCGGACGGTGCTTCTTATGTCGCTCCGCAGCATACCCGGACGGTGCTTCTTATGTCGCTCCGCAGCAGACCCGACGGGTGCTTCTTATGTCGCTCCGCAGCAGACCCGGACGGTGCTTCTTATGTCGTTCTGCAGCAGACCCGGACGGTGCTTCTTATGTCGCTCTGCAGCAGACCCGGACGGTGCTTCTTATGTCGCTCCGTAGCAGACCCGGACGGTGTTTCTTATGTCGCTCCGCAGCAGACCCGGACGGTGCTTCTTATGTCGCTCCGCAGAAGACCCGGACGGTGCTTCTTATGTCGCTCCACAGCGACCTCCGGACGGTGCTTCTTATGTCGTTCCGCAGCAGACCCGGACGGGTGCTTCTTATGTCGCGTCGCAGCAGACCCGGACGGTGCTTCTTATGTCGCTCCGCAGCAGACCCGGACGGTGCTACTATGTCGCTCCGCAGCAGACCCGGACGGTGCTTCTTATGTCCGCTCCGCAGCAGACCCGGACGGTGCTTCTTATGTCGCTCGCAGCAGACCCGGACGGTGCTTCTTATGTCGCTCCGCAGCAGACCCCGACGGTGCTTCTTATGTCGCTCCACAGCAGACCCGGACGGTGCTTCTTATGTCGCTCCGCAGCAGACCCGGACGGTGCTTCTTATGTCGCTCCGCAGCAGACCCGGACGGTGCTTCTTATGTCGCTCCGCAGCAGACCAGGACGGTGCTTCTTATGTTGCTCCGCAGCAGACCCGGACGGTGCTTCTTATGTCGCTCCGCAGCAGACCCGGACGGTGCTTCTTATGTCGCTCCGCAGCGACCTCCGGACGGTGCTTCTTATGTCGCTCCGCAGCAGACCCGGACGGTGCTTCTTATGTCGCTCCGCAGCGACCTCCGGACGGTGCTTCTTATGTCGCTCCGCAGCGACCTCCGGACGGTGCTTCTTATGTCGCTCCGCAGCAGACCAGGACGGTGCTTCTTATGTCGCTCCGCAGCGACCTCCGGACGGTGCTTCTTATGTCGCTCCGCAGCAGACCGGACGGTGCTTCTTAATGTCGCTCCGCAGCGACCTCCGGACGGTGCTTCTTATGTCGCTCCGCAGCAGACCCCGGACGGTGCTTCTTATGTCGCTCCGCAGCAGACCAGACGGTGCTTCTATGTCGCTCCGCAGCAGACCCGGACGGTGCTTCTTATGTCGCTCTGCAGCAGACCCGGACGGTGCTTCTTATGTCGCTCCGCAGCAGACCCGGACGGTGCTTCTTATGTCGCTCCGCAGCAGACCCGACGGTGCTTCTTATGTCGCTCCGCAGCATACCCGGACGGTGCTTCTTATGTCGCTCCGCAGCAGACCCGACGGTGCTTCTTATGTCGCTCCGCAGCAGACCCGGACGGTGCTTCTTATGTCGCTCTGCAGCAGACCCGGACGGTGCTTCTTATGTCGCTCTGCAGCAGACCCGACGGTGCTTCTTATGTCGCTCCGTAGCAGGACCCGGACGGTGTTTCTTATGTCGCTCCGCAGCAGACCCGGACGGTGCTTCTTATGTCGCTCCGCAGAAGACCCGGACGGTGCTTCTTATGTCGCTCCGCAGCGACCTCCGGACGGTGCTTCTTATGTCGTTCCGCAGCAGACCCGGACGGTGCTTCTTATGTCGCGTCGCAGCAGACCCGGACGGTGCTTCTTATGTCGCTCCGCAGCAGACCCGGACGGTGCTTTTTATGTCGCTCCGCAGCAGACCCCGGACGGTGCTTCTTATGTCGCTCCGCAGCAGACCCGGACGGTGCTTCTTATGTCGCTCCGCAGCGACCTCCGGACAGTGCTTCTTATGTCGCTCCGCAGCAGACCCGGACGGTGCTTCTTATGTTGCTCCGCAGTAGACCCGGACGGTGCTTCTTATGTCGCTCCGCAGCACAGACCCGGACGGTGCTTCTTATGTCGCTCCGCAGCGACCTCCGGACGGTGCTTCTTATGTCGCTCCGCAGCAGACCCGGACGGTGCTTCTTATGTCGCTCCGCAGCAGACCCGGACGGTGCTTCTTATGTCGCTCCGCAGCAGACCCGGACGGTGCTTCTTATGTCGCTCCGCAGCAGACCCGGACGGTGCTTCTTATGTCGCTCCGCAGCAGACCCGGACGGTGCTTCTTATGTCGCTCCGCAGTAGACCCGGACGGTGCTTCTTATGTCGCTCCGCAGTAGACCCGGACGGTGCTTCTTATGTCGCAACCGCAGCAGACCCGGACGGTGCTTCTTATGTCGCTCCGCAGCAGACCCAGACGGTGCTTCTTATGTCGCTCCGCAGCAGGACCCGGACGGTGCTTCTTATGTCGCTCCGCAGCAGACCCGGACGGTGCTTCTTATGTCGCTCCGCAGCAGACCCCGGACGGTGCTTCTTATGTCGCTCCGCAGCAGACCCGGACGGTGCTTCTTATTTCGCTCCGCAGCAGACCCGACGGTGCTTCTTATGTCGCTCCGCAGCAGACCCGGACGGTGCTTCTTATGTCGCTCCGCAGCAGACCCGGATGGTGCTTCTTATGTCACTCCGCAGCAGACCCGGACGGTGCTTCTTATGTCGCTCCGCAGCGACCTCCGGACGGTGCTTCTTATGTCGCTCCGCAGCAGACCCGGACGGTGCTGCTTATGTCGCTCCGCAGCAGACCCGGACGGTGCTTCTTATGTCGCTCCGCAGCAGACCCGGACGGTGCTTCTTATGTCGCTCCGCAGCAGACCCGGACGGTGTTTCTTATGTCGCTCCGCAGCAGACCCGGACGGTGCTTCTTATGTCGCTCCGCAGAAGACCCGGACGGTGCTTCTTATGTCGCTCCGCAGCGACCTCCGGACGGTGCTTCTTATGTCGTTCCGCAGCAGACCCGGACGGTGCTTCTTATGTCGCGTCGCAGCAGACCCGGACGGTGCTTCTTATGTCGCTCCGCAGCAGACCCGGACGGTGCTTTTTATGTCGCTCCGCAGCAGACCCGGACGGTGCTACTTATGTCGCTCCGCAGCAGACCCGGACGGTGCTTCTTATGTCGCTCCGCAGCGACCTCCGGACGGTGCTTCTTATGTCGCTCCGCAGCAGACCCGGACGGTGCTTCTTATGTCGCTCCGCAGCGACCTCCGGACGGTGCTTCTTATGTCGCTCCGCAGCAGACCCGGACGGTGCTTCTTATGTCGCTCCGCAGCAGACCCGGACGGTGCTTCTTATGTCGCTCCGCAGCGACCTCCGGACGGTGCTTCTTATGTCGCTCCGCAGCAGACCCGGACGGTGCTTCTTATGTCGCTCCGCAGCGACCTCCGGACGGTGCTTCTTATGTCGCTCCGCAGCAGACCCGGACGGTGCTTCTTATGTCGCTCCCCAGCGACCTCCGGACGGTGCTTCTTATGTCGCTCCGCAGCAGACCCGGACGGTGCTTCTTATGTCGCTCCGCAGCAGACCGGACGGTGCTTCTTATGTCGCTCCGCAGCGACCCTCCGGACGGTGCTTCTTATGTCGCTCCGCAGCAGACCCGGACGGTGCTTCTTATGTCGCTCCGCAGCGACCTCGGACGGTGCTTCTTATGTCGCTCCGCAGCAGACCCGGACGGTGCTTCTTATGTCGCTCCGCAGCAGACCGGACGGTGCTTCTTATGTCGCTCCGCAGCGACCTCCGGACGGTGCTTCTTATGTCGCTCCGCAGCAGACCCGGACGGTGCTTCTTATGTCGCTCCGCAGCGACCTCCGGACGGTGCTTCTTATGTCGCTCCGCAGCAGACCCGGACGGTGCTTCTTATGTCGCTCCGCAGCGACCTCCGGACGGTGCTTCTTATGTCGCTCCGTAGCAGACCAGGACGGTGCTTCTTATGTCGCTCCGCAGCAGACCCGGACGGTGCTTCTTATGTCGCTCCGCAGCAGACCCGGACGGTGCTTCTTATGTCGCTCCGCAGCGACCTCCGGACGGTGCTTCTTATGTCGCTCCGTAGCAGACCAGGACGGTGCTTCTTATGTCGCTCCGCAGCAGACCCGGACGGTGCTTCTTATGTCGCTCCGCAGCAGACCCGGACGGTGCTTCTTATGTCGCTCCGCAGCAGACCCGGACGGTGCTTCTTATGTCGCTCCGCAGCAGACCCGGACGGTGCTTATTATGTCGCTCCGCAGCAGACCCGGACGGTGCTTCTTATGTCGCTCCGCAGCAGACCCGGACGGTGCTTATTATGTTGCTCCGCACAGGGGCGTCGCTGACGGGGGTGGGGGTCGCGACCTCCCACTTTTGAAAACGGGGGGTTGACCCCCCCCCCCCACCCATACTTTTTATTGCGGCCGACCCCCCCCCCCAAACACACTTTTTATGGCGGAAGCTGATTCTTGTTTGCATGTAATTCCTATTAAAACAAAGATTGGAATATGACAAATACGACGTGGCAGGGGCGTAGCTTCTCAGAAAAGTTGTGTGTGTGTGTGTGTGTGTGGGGGGGGGGGGGGGCTGAGCTGGGAAAATCGCTTAAAGTACCATCAAAATCCACCAAAATACAGATTTCTCCCCGGATTTAACCCACTTCCTCGTCCAAGTTGGGGTGGCTGAAGCCAAGTGTGTGTGTGTGTGTGGGGGGGGGGGGGGATGGGGACACCCCTGCGACGTGGAAATGGGCTCAGTAAGTTACGGATGACATTTCCTTAGTTTTCTCTTCGACACACCGCTGCTCCGAAAGGAAAACGAAGGAAATTTCATCTGTAACATGCAGGGCGTCGCCGACGGAAGGGTCGGGGGGACGGTCCCCCCGACCCCCCACTCTCAGGAGAGGTGGTTAACCCCCCCCCCCCCCCCCACACACACACACCAGTTTTTGCGGGAGAAGTTAACAATTTATCGTAAACAATTGCCTTTGCAGCAGTCAAAGTTCAACTATCCACAGTCAAAAAGTGGAAATTTCGCGCTGCTTCGCGGCATGATATAAGTTTCGCATTGCTTATACACATTGGAAAATGTGAAGATGATCCCACCAGGGGCCCACTCCCTTCATAAAATATTAACTTTCAAGCGGGCTACATGTTTAGCTAGTCTGCCGAGTTCCGAAAAAGGCAACGCGAACGCAGAGACGCGGACATCGGCAACCGGAAGCTGCTCAAGCGGTGCCCAGCTTGCTGGACCGAAGAGCTAATAGTGGGGACCAGGCCAGGACCATCTGTCCAAGCCATCTCCCCCAGGCTCCTCCAGATCCACAGGGACCATTTATGCGCGGGAAAAGTCGTTCTGCCCCTTGCTGCTTTCAAACCATTTGCACTGTTACTAGTTGTGTGTTACAGTTTGGTTCATATGTATACAGCTATATTATCCTATGTACTATTGAGCGCTGACTGCCGACGGTCATCGTGATTTACTATCCGAGGCTAATGTATATGAAAAACTACATTCATTTCAATATTTTTCATCATACCGAGATGTATAACCAGGAGAAGGGGTTACCTGAGGTTTGGCTCACGGTCTGGTTCCACTCACGGTCTGGTTCCAATATTAAAATTTCGTTTTCCACAACCTAAAATTAACATTTTCACGCCGCTTCGCAGCGTCACATCGGTGGCCATCATCATAACGAAGCCATCATCATCGTATTCGGTTCTCGTAACGCTGAATTGAATTTATAGCATTTAGCTTATTATCCTATACATGGCCCACCGCCTATATTTCTGGGTTTTATCAGGAAAACCCGTTAAAAAAACATTCGCGCCGCTTGACGGCGCTAAATAACAAGTACCTACCATAACATGAAAATCAACATAAAAAATGATGCAAAGGCTTAAATACACGCAAAAAATGGGGGTAATTTTTTTTTTCTCGGAGTTTCAGCCGACCCTCCCCCTACACACACACTCAAAATGCTCGGCGACGCCACTGGCTCCGCAGCAGACCGGGACGGTGCTTCTTATGTCGCTCCGCAGCAGACCCGGACAGTGCTTCATATGTCGCTCCGCAGCAGACCCGGACGGTGCTTCTTATGTCGCTCCGCAGCAGACCCGGACGGTGCTTCTTATGTCGCTCCGCAGCAGACCCGGACGGTGCTTCTTATGTCGCTCCGCAGCAGACCCGGACGGTGCTTCTTATGTCGCTCCGCAGCAGTACCGGACGGTGCTTATTATGTCGCTCCGCAGCAGACCAGGACGGTGCTTCTTATGTCGCTCCGCAGCAGACCCGGACGGTGCTTCTTATTTCGCTCCGCAGCAGACCCGGACGGTGCTTCTTATGTCGCTCCGCAGCAGACCCGGACGGTGCTTCTTAGGTCGCTCCGCAGCAGATCCGGACGGTGCTTTTTATGTCGCTCCGCAGCAGACCCGACGGACGGTGCTTCTTATGTCGCTCCGCAGCAGACCCGGACGGTGCTTTTTATGTCGCTCCGCAGCAGACCCGGACGGTGCTTCTATGTCGCTCCGCAGCAGACCGGACGGTGCTTCTTATGTCGCTCCGCAGCAGACCAGGACGGTGCTTCTTATGTCGCTCCGCAGCAGACCCGGACGATGCTTCGTATGTCGCTCCGCAGCAGACCCGGACGGTGCTTCTTATGTCGCTCCGCAGAAGACACGGACGGGGTAGTGCGTCGCTGTCTCGTGCTCACACGAGTACCGGCAGCACTGCGACCAGTCGAACTGTCGGTGTATGGGGGTGATCACGGTCATAGGGGGTGATCAGGAGCGCCAACTGCGCACTCGATATCGACAGGAGTGACGTCATGTTTGAAGGTGACTGCACAGTAGGCAGACTTGTCAATGATTCATATTTGTCATGAGTCGATTCACAGTGATTCACGGACCATAATGAATGATTCAATCATGATTCAATCAATCATGATTCAATCACTCAACATTACCATAATGAATGATTCAATCATGATTCAATCACTCAACATTACCATCATGAATTATTCAATCATGATTCAATCACTCAACATTACCATAATGAATGATTCAATCTTGATTCAATCACTCAACATTAAAGGGAAGTGTCGACTCCTTTGTCTAACTCCTTTGATTTTGAATGTGCGACTCTAAGATTGTATGAGCGTGATAGGGAGGTCATGCTCTACCTGTGTGCCAATTTTCATGCACATCAGAATAGTCTGCTGTTTGACCTTAAACATATGACCTGCTCTAACTCCTTTGATTTTAAATGTGCGACTCTAAGATTTTACCAGAATGATCACTAGGTCGTGATCTATCTGTGTACCAATTTTGAAGCCAATCCAAATAGTCTGCGAATGTATTTCCGAATGTGAATGTGAATGTGAGCCAATTGGACACGCGTGTTGTTTATTTTGATTATAAAATGATATTTATAATATTTATTATAATTGCAAATTCCAAGTTCCAAAAGCATTAATGACTTTACGTTTCACTTTTTTAAGCGAATAGAACATTTATTTTGATTTTGCATTAGGTATTATTTTTTATAAAGCATGATGTGGAATAAAGCGGCGCCGATGCGACAGTGATATTTGGGACATGCGGAGGCCATGCAAATGTTTGTTTATGATTTAGTTTTTTATATGGTATAGCCTAGAAATTAGGAAAAGGTGGGTACCTTTTGATAATTTTTCGTGTGAAAAAGGTGTGCATGTACTGTGTGGTTTATGAACCAAAGTATGAGTTAGTTACCTTTTCTAAGTATTTAGGTACCTACCCCTAACCCTACCAGTTCCAAGGTATTCACCTAGTTAGGGCTGATTGAACAGTGGCTTTGTGCCCCCTGGAGTTAGACACAAAACCTCGCTTTCTTTACGCATAGATGAATTACAGGCTACAGCTCAGGACACAGAGCTCATATAAGTGGCCATTAAGTGCCTGGTTTGTCCACAGGGCACATATGAATGCTGGGCCGCTGGCATATTTTGTGGACAGTTTATGCTGTTCGACCAAAAAATAATGATTCTTTGAGCAATGAATGATTCAATCAGCCTATTTTTCTGTATTAATGATTCAATCAGTGACTCACAACAGGTTTGCCATTAGGTGAATCGATTCATGAGTCATTCATTTGGAATAAGAATGATTCAATCAAAAGTAGTCGATTCACATTGAATCATTGACAAGTCTGACAGTAGGCCGGGTCATGCAAAATATATTTCAAATTAATAAAGAAATTATCATGCGCTATGTCATTACAAGCTTACGCGAATTTTTTGATTTTTTTAAAATGAAATTTAGAGGTGCCAACCGGCCTCTTTTTAGGGACACTTTTGCCATTTTTTCGTCAATATCGTACATTTTGGCATGAATATTTTTTTCTTCAGTTTTTTTAAAAAATATCATTTTCGAATTCTCCATATGCTGGTTGACAGCCGTAGTGATTTTCATAAAGTTATCATATACATTGAAGCTGTTTCTCCGCATTTCCCGTAAGGATTTTTAATGCACACGCTCGCAGCGCCATCTATTGAGCGGAATTACAGTTTATGTACTAGGTGCAGTTTTCCGGCTGCGGAGGCCTGCAGAGGGCCCCACACGCGACGAAATGCAATACCAACAGGTTAACTCAGTGACAAGGACGCAGGAACCGGGGGGACAGGGCCCTTCCTCCCCCCCAAACATTTTTGGATTCTAACATTACGCCTATGGGGTTACATGGAAAGAATCGACTTCAGAATGCCTTCGGCCCCCTCCCCCCCCCCAACTTTCGGAGGGTTGCGGCGCCCTTGCTCAGTGGGAACTGGATCTGGAGACAGGGACAGGTGTCGGGCCGGGAGATAGGACAGGTACCGGACCTCACGTCTGGAGGCAGGACAGGTACCGACCCTCACGTCTGGAGACAGGACAGGTGCCGGGCCTCACGTCTGTAGACAGGACAGGTACCGTGCCTCACGTCTGGAGACAGAACAGGTACCGGCCCTTACGTCTGGAGACAGGACAGGTACCGGGCCTGACGTCTGGAGACAGGACAGGTACCGGGCCTGACGTCTGTAGACAGGACAGGTACCGGGCCTCACGTCTGGAGACAGGACAGCTACCGGGCCTGGAGACAGGGCAGGTACCGGGCCTCACGTCTGGAGGCAGGACAGGTACTGGGCCTTACGTCTGGAGGCAGGACAGATGCCGGGCCTCACGTCTAGAGACAGGAAAGGCCTCATGTCTGGAGACAGGAAAGGCCTCACGTCTAGATACAGGACAGGTACCGGGACTCACGTCTGAAGACAGGAGAGCTACCGGGCCTGGAAGCAGGGCAGGTACCGGGCCTCACGTTTGGAGACAGGGCAGCTATCGGGCCTGGAGGAAGGGCAGGTACCGGACCTCTCGTCTGGAGGCAGGACAGGTATCGGGCCTCACGTCTGGAGATAGGACAGGCACCGGTCCTCACGTCTGGAGACAAGACAAGTACCGGGCCTCACGTTTGGAGACAGGGCAGGTACAAATTTGTGGGTGGGAAATGATATCTTTGCCCCCCCCCTCCCCCAACTTCCTGAGTGTTTGTGGAGGGGGGGGGGGGGGGGGCAGCTTCCCCCTTCCCCCTTATCCGCCGCCACTGATTTCAGTGCTTGTGGAGCTCGTCTGCAGACCTCCGCAGCCGGGAAACTGCACCTAGTGCATACATTACAAGTCCGCTCAATAGATGGCGCTGTGAGCGGGTGCCATAAAATCCTTACAGGAAATGCAGAGAAACAGCTTTATTATCCATGATAACTCCATGACAATCACTACGGTTGTCAAACAGCATACGGAGAATTCGAAAATGATATTTGCAAAAAAAATGTAAAAAATAATGAATGCCCAAATGTAAGATTTTGACGAAAAAAATCGCAAAAGTGTCCCCAAAAAGAGGCCGGTTGGCACCTCCAAAATTCATTAAAAAAAAAAAAAAAAAAAAATGTAAGTTTGTATTGGTATAGCGCATAATAATTTCACTATTAATCTGTGCATACTCGCAAAAACCTATCGAATGACCCGGCCTACTGCACAGTACAGGTAAAGGCCGAGAGACACATGTCGCATATCACTGCTGCCATATCCCTGCTGCCATATCACTGCTGCCAGCTCGGCCGATCCATTGTTATTCGCTCCCGCTTGTGGTAAGAGTCGGCATAATTAATGGACTGGCGTGATGCAATGCGCATGTTTAACGGTGATAGACAAAGAGCGAGTGCATTGCAACAGATCACCCTTGATCGCGTTGACAGCCGATCAAGGCGGCGAGGGAAGGATTGCAACCGTCTGTACCCTGCATCATCGACAACGGACACCGCAGACCTCACTGCAGACCTCACTGCAAACTAACCGGGGAATTACCTTCCAATGACGCAGCTCCAGAAAGGCGAGAGGGCAGAGCTAACCTTCACTGGGTACCGATACAAAAGTACGCTTCTAACTTCTAAGCAGGGCTGCGGAGTCGGAGATGGAGTCAGAGTCGGTCGGGGTCGGTGATTTCGGCCTGAGTCGGAGTCGGAGTCGGCAAAATTTTGCCGACTCCGAATCCGACTGACGGCTGTAAGGCATGGGGAGCGCATGGGCGAAATATTTGCAGGTGCATTTTAGTGAATCACCGGTGGCGATGACTAAAACATCATGCCCTTCGACTTTCCTTGCTTCGATTTCCTTGCCATTTAATGATCTTCAGTCATGCTAAACACTCGTTTCAATCGTGTAACACGGTGGGCGAAATAGAACCTAGGGTGTCACATAGACGTATCCAGGATTTCGCCAAGGTAGTACCCGTGGTCAGTTTTATGGGCCCCCGTAGCATTAGGGTCCCTTTCCAAGACTGAGGGCCCTTTTACCACCATCCCAGCAAAAACAAAATGTTGTTGAGCTCAGGCACGTAGCCAGGATTCCGTCCATGGTGGGGGGGGGGGGGCG
>JAXIVJ010001577.1:0-5000 GCA_036785665.1 Chirona hameri
ACAGACACAGACAGACACAGACAGAACAGCAGACACAGACAGACAGACACAGACAGGACACAGACAGACACGGACACAGCTGACAGACAAGAGCACGACAGACACAGACGACACAGACAGACACAGACAGCCACAGACAGACAACAGACAAGACACAGACAGACAGACAGACAGACACAGACAGACACAGACAGACACAGACAGACACAGACCCAGACAGACACAGACAGACACAGACAGACACAGACAGACAGACAGACAGACCGACAGACAGACACAGACAGACCCAGACAGACAGACACAGACAGACCACAGACAGACACAGACAGACACAGACAGACACAGACAGACACAGACAGACAGACCAGACAGACCAGACAGGACAGACACGACAGACACAGACAGAACAGACACAGACAGACACAGACAGACACAGACAGACACAGACAGACACAGACAGACACAGACAGGACACAGACAGGACACAGACAGACCAGACAGACAGTCACAGACAGACGACAGACAGGCACAGACAGACAGACAGACAGACACAGACAGACACAGACAGAACAGACAGACAGACAGACACAGACAGAACAGACAGACAGAACAGACAGACACAGACAGACACAGACAGACAGAACAGACAGACACAGACACAGACAGACAGACAGACAGACACAGACAGACACAGACAGACACAGACAGACCAGACAGACAGACAGACAGACAGACAGACAGACAGACAGACAGACAGACAGACAGACAGACAGACAGAACAGACAGACACAGACAGACACAGACAGAACAGACGACAGACAGACAGGACAGACAGCAGACAGACACAGACAGACACAGACAGACAAGACACAGACAGACACAGACAGACAGGACACAGACAGACACAGACAGACACAGACAGACAGACAGACACAGACAGACGACAGACAGACAGCAGACAGACAGACAGACAGACAGACAGACAGACAGACAGACAGACAGACAGACAGACAGACAGACACAGACAGACCAGACAGACACAGAAGACCAGACAGACGCAGACAGACAGCAGACAGACACAGACAGACACAGACAGACACAGACAGACACAGACAGACACAGACAGACACAGACAGACACAGACAGACACAGACAGACACAGACAGACACCAGACAGACAGACAGACAGACAGACAGACAGACAGACAGACAGACACAGACAGACAGACAGACAGACAGACAGACAGACAGACAGACAGACAGACAGACAGACACAGGACAGACAGACAGACAGACAGACAGACACAGACAGACACAGACAGACAGACACAGACAGACACAGACAGACACAGACAGACAGACAGACAGACAGCAGACACAGACAGACAGACAGACAGACACAGACAGACACAGACAGACACAGACAGACACAGACAGACACAGACAGACAGACAGGACAGACAGACAGACAGACAGACAGACAGACAGACACAGACAGACAGACAGACAGACACAGACAGACAGACAGACAGACAGACAGACACAGACAGACAGGCAGACACAGACAGACACAGACAGACAGACAGACAGACACAGACAGACACAGACAGACACAGAAGACAGACACAGACAGACACAGACAGACACAGACAGACAGACAGACACAGACAGACACAGACAGACAGACACAGACAGACACAGACAGACACAGACAGACACAGACAGACAGACAGACACCAGACAGGACACAGGACAGACACAGACAGACACAGACAGGACAGACAGACAGGACAGACAACAGACAGACACAGACAGACACAGACAGACACAGACAACACAGACAGACACAGACAGACACAGACAGACACAGACAGACACAGACAGACACAGACAGACACAGACAGACACAGACAGACACAGACAGACACAGACAGACACAGACAGACACAGACAGACAGACAGACAGACACAGACAGACAGACAGACACAGACAGACACAGACAGACAGACAGACACAGACAGACAGACAGACAGACACAGACAGACACAGACAGACACAGACAGACAACAGACAGACACAGACAGACACAGACAGACACAGACAGACAGACAGACAGACAGACAGACAGACGACAGACACAGACAGACAGACAGACAGACACAGACAGACAGACAGACAGACAGACAGAACAGACAGACACAGACAGACAGACAACAGACAGACAGACACAGACAGACACAGACAGACACAGACAGACAGACACAGACAGACACAGACAGACACAGACAGACACAGACAGACAGACACAGACAGACAGACAGACAGACAGACAGACACAGACAGACCAGACAGACACGACAGACAGACAGACAGACACAGACACAGACAGACAGACACAGACAGACAGACAGACACAGACAGACAGACAGACACAGACAGACAGACACAGACAGACAGACACAGACAGACACAGACAGACAACAGACACGACAGACAGACACAGACAGACAGACACAGACAGACAGACACAGACAGACAGACAGACACAGACAGACAGACAGACACAGACAGGACAGACAGACACAGACAGACAGACACAGACAGACAGACAGACACAGACAGACAGACAGACAACCAGACAGACAGACACAGACAGACAGACAGACACAGACAGACAGACAGACACAGACAGACACAGACAGACAGACACAGACAGACAGACAGACACAGACAGACAGACAGACAGACACAGACACAGACAGACAGACAGACACAGACAGACAGACAGACACAGACAGACACAGACAGACAGACAGACACAGACAGACACAGACAGACACAGACAGACACAGACAGACAACAGACAGACACAGACAGACAGACAGACACAGACAGACACAGACAGACACAGACAGACACAGACAGACACAGACAGACACAGACAGACACAGACAGACACAGACAGACACAGACAGACACAGACAGACACAGACAGACACAGACAGACACAGACAGACACAGACAGGACACAGACAGACACAGACAGACACAGACAGACACAGACAGACACAGACAGACAGACAGACAGACACAGACAGACACAGACAGACACAGACAGACAGACAGACAGACAGACAGACAGACAGACAGACACAGACAGACAGACAGACACAGACAGACACAGACAGACACAGACAGACAGACAGACAGACAGACAGACAGACAGACAGACACACAGACACAGACAGACAGACAGACACAGACAGACACAGACAGACACAGACAGACACAGACAGACACAGACAGACACAGACAGACACAGACAGACAGACACAGACAGACACAGACAGACAGACACAGACAGACACAGCAGACACAGACAGACACAGACAGACACAGACAGACACAGACAGACACAGACAGACACAGACAGACACAGACAGACACAGACAGACAGACACAGACAGACACAGACAGACAGACACAGACAGAGCACAGACAGACACAGACAGACAGACAGACACAGACAGACACAGACAGACACAGACAGACACAGACAGACAGACACAGACAGACACAGACAGACACAGACAGACACAGACAGACACAGACAGACACAGACAGACACAGACAGACACAGACAGACACAGACAGACACAGACAGACACAGACAGACACAGACAGACACAGACAGACACAGACAGACAGACAGACACAGACAGACAGACACAGACAGACAGACAGACAGACACAGACAGACAGACAGACAGACAGACAGACAGACAGACAGACAGACACAGACAGACAGACAGACAGACAGACAGGACAGACAGACACAGACAGACAGACAGACACAGACAGACACAGACAGACAGACAGACAGACACAGACAGACAGACACAGACAGACATACAGACACAGACAGACAGACACAGACAGACAGACAGACACAGACAGACAGACACAGACAGACAGACACAGACAGACAGACAGACACAGACAGACAGACACAGACAGACAGACACAGACAGACAGACACAGACAGACAGACAGCACAGACAGACAGACACAGACAGACAGACAGACACAGACAGACACAGACAGACAGAAGACAGACAGACACAGACAGACAGACACAGACAGACAGACAGACAACAGACAGACAGACAGACAGACACAGACAGACAGACAGACAGACACAGACAGACAGACAGACACAGACAGACAGACAGACACAGACAGACAGACAGACACAGACAGACAGACAGACAGACACAGACAGACAGACAGACACAGACAGACAGACAGACACAGACAGACAGACAGACACAGACAGACAGACAGACAGACACAGACAGACAGACAGACACAGACAGACAGACAGACAGACACAGACAGACAGACAGACAGACAGACACAGACAGACAGACAGACACAGACAGACAGACAGACAGACACAGACAGACAGACAGACAGACACAGACAGACAGACAGACACAGACAGACAGACAGACACAGACAGACAGACAGACAGACAGACACAGACAGACAGACAGACACAGACAGACAGACAGACACAGACAGACAGACAGACACAGACAGACAGACAGACACAGACAGACAGACAGACACAGACAGACAGACAGACACAGACAGACAGACACAGACAGACAGACAGACACAGACAGACAGACAGACAGACAGACAGGACACAGACAGACAGACAGACACAGACAGACAGACAGACAGACACAGACAGGACAGACAGACACAGACAGACAGACAGACACAGACAGACAGACAGACACAGACAGACAGACAGACACAGACAGACAGACACAGACAGACAGACAGACACAGACAGACAGACAGACACAGACAGACAGACACAGACAGACAGACAGACCAGACAGACACAGACAGACAGACACAGACAGACACAGACAGACAGACACAGACAGACAGACACAGACAGACACAGACAGACAGACACAGACAG
>JAXIVJ010001577.1:20000-133347 GCA_036785665.1 Chirona hameri
GAGTTATTACCGAAAACCTGAGGGGTGGCATACATACAACATACATACACACATACACATACATACATACACATACATACATACACATACACACATATACACATACACATACACATATACACATACACATACACATACACATATACACATACATATATACACATACATATATACACATACACATATACACATACACATATGTGTATGTTTCTTACATATTGTAAGAATTAACAAAATGTTTGCGAACAATACTTTGACTGAACTTGACTGAACTTGACTGAACTTGACTGACTGAACTTGACCTGAACTTGACACTAACTTCACGTAAATGAAGTCAGGTGGTAAAATGACTACCACTATCGAATTTTACGCGTAAATGCATCCATAAAACATGTGATGCATGACTTTCGTAGATATTTTGTGTGTAGTGACCTTTTGTGACCTGACCTTGACCTTGATCTTTTCCAACAATCTCACTTTAGCTCATGTGGGATATGTATCATCCCTTTGACAGCACTTTGGGTGATTATAGGCGCAATCGAAGGCCATGGATGGCAAGTATTGTCCATAAACTCAAATACCTCGATTTTGACGTTTGACTTGACCGTGACCTGACATGTGACCTTAATTTGAAATTTGTAAGTTTGCGTTAGTTTATCTCATTGAGCGCTTTCGAATGCCGCCTTGCGCGTCCCGCCGCGATCATTGGTTCTGAAGATACCAGGGGGCTAACCCCCACCCAGTGAGTCGTGTTACAGAATATATCCCAGTGACTTCCGGGTTAAGTAAATGGCATAACTTTGGTCCACTGGACACCTACATCTTGAAATCTGAGGTTTGTGAGAATGTGTTGATGCAGGTGACAAAGCCTGTTGTGCTAACATTCAGGTCGTTGGCAGGTGAGGTGAGGTGAGGCAGGGCTCAGAGACTCATTTTTTCATTTTTCTAAGATGTGCTGTTGTGTCACACTGTGTTGGCCGATCACATTCATTTTAAGTCGCGTATTGGACCAATGTTGTCATAACATCGCTCAAATATACTAGTTTTTCCTTTTTTCCATTTCTTTTTTAACTATTTCTGAACAGGGTACAGATGCAACATTGGCCACTAAAACAACACAGAATATGCAACACTGCAACATTGCCCCCCCCCCCAAAAAAAACACTAGAAACCATCCCAATGCACGTGTCTGCATTACTGCACAGTTTTAGCTCATTTGACAAAAGGATTAAGATTCTACATTAAGAAAATGAAAAAAGTGGTACAAAGTTACCCCAAACTACGGCAGTTCGCTCGTGTTACCATAGTTCGTCTCAGGCACGTGCAATTCAAATGATTTCGGCCAGGGTTCATTCGTAAGCCATGAATCTGACAGCGAGGAAGCTTATAGCGAACCGTCTCTCCGCGCGGGAGACAGCTCACCAGGGCGCTGAACGTGTCAAGAAAGCGCGTAAAGACGGTCCGAGACATACTGAATCACAGGGGAAATGTCGAGAGAGAGCCAGGGTCGAGAGAGAGCTAGGGTCGAGGAGAGCCAGGGTCGAGGAGAGCCATGGTCGAGGAGAGCCATGGTCGAGGAGAGCCAGGGTCGAGAGAGCCAGGGTCGAGAGAGCCAGGGTCGAGAGAGCCAGGGTCGAGGAGAGCCATGGTCGAGGAGAGCCATGGTCGAGGAGAACCAGGGTCGAGAGCCATGGTCGGGAGAGAGCCAGGGTCGAGAGAGCCAGGGTCGACAGAGACCCAGGGTCGAGAGAGCCAGGGTCGGGAGAGCAAGGGTCGGGAGAGAGCCAGGGTCGAGAGAGCCAGGGTCGGGAGAGCCAGGGTCGACAGAGCCAGGGTCGACAGAGCCAGGGTCGACAGAGCCAGGGTCGACAGAGCCAGGGTCGACAGAGCCAGGGTCGAGATAGCCAGGGTCGGGGGGTCGACAAGAGCCAGGGTTGAGAGAGCCAGGGCCGAGAGAGCCAGGGTCGAGAGAGAGCCAAAGGTCATGGAAGGAAGAAAATAAAAAACAGAAGGTAAAAAGGGCCATCACAGCGAATCCGAGAAGATCGATGACGAGGTCCAGCGATCTTCACAGGTGCCAACGAGAAGATCAACAGTACATGGAGTTGCTGGAGCAGCACGTCTTGCCCTGGATACGTCGTGCGTACCTTGACGGCAAGTACGTGTTCCAGCAGGACGGCGACCCTGCACACACAGCCGAGAACACTCAGCGAGTTCTTGAAGTCGAAGATGACAAACGTCTGTACGAAGGAGTTGTGGCCCCCGTCATCACCCGACCTCAACCCCTTGGACTTCTCTATCTGGGCGCGTTTGGAGACCGAGGCGTGCGAAGTCTCTGATCCGAACCTGGAGTGGCTGAAGTCTGCCACGCGGAGGAGCTGGCACCACATTGACATTGGACATTGACACTACATCCATTGACATTGTCATGACAGTGACATACATTGTCAATGTTCAATGTAGTGTCAATGGATGTAGTGTCAATGTCCAATGTAGTGCCAATGGATGGATGGATGGATGGATCCATTGGCACTACATTGGACATTGACACTACATCCATTGACACTACATTGGACATTGACACTACATCTATTGGCACTACATTGGACATTGACACTACATCCATTGGCACTACATTGGACATTGACACTACAGCCATTGGCACTACATTGGACATTGAGACTACATCCATTGACACTACATTGGACATTGAGACTACATCCATTGACACTACATCCATTGGCACTACATTGGCACTACATCCATTGACACTACATTGGACATTGACACTACATCCATTGGCACTACATTGGACATTGACACTACATCCATTGGCACTACATTGGACATTGACACTACATCCATTGGCACTACATTGGACATTGAGACTACATCCATTGACACTACATCCATTGGCACTACATTGGCACTACGTCCATTGGCACTACATTGGACATTGGCACTACATCCATTGACACTACATTGTACATTGACACTACATCCATTGACACTACATTGGACATTGACACTACATCCATTGGCACTACATTGGACATTGGCACTACATCCATTGGCACTACATTGGACATTGAGACTACATCCATTGACACTACATCCATTGGCACTACATTGGCACTACGTCCATTGGCACTACATTGGACATTGGCACTACATCCATTGACACTACATTGGACATTGACACTACATCCATTGACACTACATTGGACATTGACACCACATCCATTGGCACTACATTGGACATTGAGACTACATCCATTGACACTACATCCATTGGCACTACATTGGCACTACGTCCATTGGCACTACATTGGACATTGGCACTACATCCATTGACACTACATTGGACATTGACACTACATCCATTGGCACTACATTGGACATTGAGACTACATCCATTGACACTACATCCATTGGCACTACATTGGCACTACGTCCATTGGCACTACATTGGACATTGGTACTACATCCATTGACACTACATCCATTGGCACTACATTGGACATTGACACTACATCCATTGGCACTACATTGGACATTGAGACTACATCCATTGACACTACATCCATTGGCACTACATTGGCACTACGTCCATTGGCACTACATTGGACATTGGCACTACATCCATTGACACTACATTGGACATTGACACTACATCCATTGGCACTACATTGGACATTGAGACTACATCCATTGACACTACATCCATTGGCACTACATTGGCACTACGTCCATTGGCACTACATTGGACATTGGCACTACATCCATTGACACTACATTGGACATTGACACTACATCCATTGGCACTACATTGGACATTGACACTACATCCATTGGCACTACATTGGACATTGACACTACATCCATTGGCACTACATTGGACATTGAGACTACATCCATTGACACTACATCCATTGGCACTACATTGGCACTACGTCCATTGACACTACATTGGACATTGGCACTACATCCATTGACACTACATTGGACATTGACACTCCATACATTGACACTACATTGGACATTGACACTACATCCATTGGCACTACATTGGACATTGACACTACATCCATTGGCACTACATTGGACATTGACACTACATCCATTGGCACTACATTGGACATTGACACTACATCCATTGGCACTGCATTGGACATTGACACTACATCCATTGGCACTACATTGGACATTGAGACTACATCCATTGACACTACATCCATTGGCACTACATTGGCACTACGTCCATTGGCACTACATTGGACATTGGCACTACATCCATTGGCACTACATTGGACATTGAGACTACATCCATTGGCACTACATTGGACATTGAGACTACATCCATTGACACTACGTTGGACATTGAGACTACATCCATTGGCACTACATCCATTATCACTACATTAGTACTACATCCATTGGCACTACATTGGACATTGGCACTACATCCATTGGCACCACATTGGCACTACGTCCATTGGCACTACATTGGACATTGGCACTACATCCATTGACACTACATTGGACATTGACACTACATCTATTGGCACTACATTGGCACTACGTACATTGGCACTACATTGGATATTGGCACTACACCCATTGGCACTACATTGGACATTGGCACTACATCCATTGGCACTACATTGGACATTGGCACTACATCCATTGACACTACATTGGACATTGACACTACATCCATTGGCACTACATTGGACATTGACACTACATCCATTGGCACTACATTGGACATTGACACTACATCCATTGGCACTACATTGGACATTGACACTACATCCATTGGCACTACATTGGACATTGGCACTACATCCATTGGCACCACATTGGCACTACGTCCATTGGCACTACATTGGACATTGGTACTACATCCATTGACACTACATTGGACATTGACACTACATCTATTGGCACTACATTGGCACTACGTACATTGGCACTACATTGGATATTGGCACTACACCCATTGGCACTACATTGGACATTGGCACTACATCCATTGGCACTACATTGGACATTGGCACTACATCCATTGACACTACATTGGACATTGACACTACATCTATTGGCACTACATTGGCACTACATCCATTGGCACTACATTGGATATTGGCACTACACCCATTGGCACTACATTGGACATTGGCACTACATCCATTGGCACTACATTGGACATTGACACTACATCCATTGGCACTACATTGGACATTGGCACTACATCCATTGGCACTACATTGGGCATTGACACTACATCCATTGGCACTACATTGGCACTACGTACATTGGCACTACATTGGATATTGGCACTACACCCATTGGCACCACATTGGCACTACATCCATTGGCACTACATTGACACTACATTGGGCATTGGCACTACATCCATTGGCACTACATTGGACATTGACACTACATCCATTGACACTACATTGGCACTACATCCATTGGCACTACATTGGGCATTGACACTACATCCATTGACATTGGCACTACATCCCGGGTGTCTGCGGTGTGTTCAGGTCTCGTGTAGAGAGAGAGAGAGAGAGAGAGAGAGAGAAAGAGAGAGTGATTGAGGGTGACTACATTGAGTAGCTGCAGAGATGATGACCTGAGGCCTTGCACCAAAAATAACCACCTGGCGAAAACGAAAAATAACCAGATTCTCTTGCGCCAACTTGCGAAAAAAATAACCACCCTGAAAATGTATCCAGGTGCTTATATGCTTAAATGCTTGGGTGTTTTAAAAAGTGCTTAGGTGCTTAAATATTTATGTTCTTGCCAGGTGGTTATTTTTGGTGCAAGAGGCCTCTGGTGTCTTGGAAAATAAATGTCGTTGGAATAATTTTTCTTTCGATTTGGCGCAGGTCCTCTCAGATGTCATAAGCGTTACTCTAATTTCGGTGGACCCTGTATAGTGTAAAGTGTTAAATGGCTGAAAGACAATTTGACTAATTGTTAATATCGTTTGCGTTGCGAATAAATTATTATTATAAATATTGTAAAGGTAGACGAACAAGCTTTCGACCACGGGCCATCGCCAAGGCACTACCTGACGGATGTTCAGTGAAAAAGAAGTGTAGGTGTTCACCAGATGACTCCAGCTGTTGAGCAAAACGCATTGCTAAGCTAGACACACGCTAAATACGTTGCAACACTAACAGTCACGCTACTAACGTGGCCGGCAGGAGTTAAAATGTATCTCACGTGCCGGTTGGGTTTTGGTCTCACCTTAACCAGCTTGTTTCTGACAGTTCGGACTTACATATGCTCATTATACTCTGCACACTGCAAAGAATGGGAAAAAAAATTATTCGGCTGAGGAAAATTGGTTGCAACGTACCCAGTACGGTGGCATTCCTTGCTAGTGGCCGTGGTTCGACATCGTTAGCTGTTAGCTGCAGACCAGACTAGGTAGTTGAGGTGTATTTCTGAGTGATTGCGGTTACTGCGGCGGTTTGTCGCCTGCGGACCAGACGAGGCAGTTGGGGTGTATTTCTGATTGATTGCGGTTACTGCGGCGGTTTGTCGCCTGCGGACCAGACGAGGCAGTTGGGGTGTATTTCTGAGTGATTGCGGTTACTGCGGCGGTTTGTCGCCTGCGGACCAGACGAGGTAGTTGAGGTGTATTTCTGAGTGATTGCAGTATTACGGCTGGGTCACTGGTTATCGCGGCACCCTGGCACAATGGGGTGGGGGGGGGGGGGGGGGGCAGATCGCCCTGCGTCTGTAGTCACGCTGGGGGTGGGGCAGATCGCCCTGCGTCTGTAGTCACGCTGGGGGGGGGGGGGGCAGATCGCCCTGCGTCTGTAGTCACGCGGGGGGGGGGCAGATCGCCCTGCGTCTGTAGTTACGCTGGGGGGGGGGGGCAGATCGCCCTGCGTCTGTAGTCACGCTGGGGGGGGGGGGCAGATCGCCCTGCGTCTGTAGTCACGCGGGGGGGGGGGGGGCAGATCGCCCTGCGTCTGTAGTCACGCTGGGGGGGGAGGCAGATCGCCCTGCGTCTGTAGTCACGCGGGGGGGGGGGGGGGGGCAGATCGCCGTCACGCTGGCTGCATCGCTCACGCGAGGAGCTGTTCTACCGATCGTTTTACTCCGTCTTCTCAAGCCTGGGTACAAATCAGGCGTATCGCTGGACGTTTGTCGTCAATCCCTCTTCCAGTACTACACATTCGAGGTCAGCACGTAACGCACCCAGCAGAAGTAGCCAATCAGATCGCCCGAGCGCTCTCCGAACGTAGCAGAGGTAGCTGCCGGTACCCACAGTTCGAGAGACACAGAGCTCGCTGTCAGGAGGCGGAAGTCAATTTCATGACAACAGAACGGCAGTACTATAACGACCCTGCAGGAACTGAGGAACTGAGATATGCAGGAACTGAGGAACTGAGGTCTGCAGGAACTGAGGAACTGAGGTCTGCAGGACCTGAGGAACTGAGGTCTGCAGGAACTGAGGATCTGAGGTCTGCAGGAACTGAGGAACTGAGGTCTGCAGGAACTGAGGTCTGCAGGAACTGAGGTCTGCAGGAACTGAGGTCTGCAGGAACTGAGGTCTGCAGAAACTGAGGAACTGAGGTCTGCAGGAACTGAGGAACTGAGGTCTGCAGGAGCTGAGAAACTGAGGTCTGCAGGAACTGAGGTCTGCAGGAGCTGAGGAACTGAGGTCTGCAGGAACTGAAGAACTGAGGTCTGCAGGAACTGAGGAAGTGAGGTCTGCAGGAACTGAGTTACTGAGGAACTGAGGTCTGCAGGAACTGAGGAACTGAGGTCTGCAGGAACTGAGGTCTGCAAGAACTGAGGAACTGAGGTCTGCAGGAACTGAGGTCTGCAGGAACTGAGGAACTGAGGTCTGCAGGAACTGAGGAACTGAGGTCTGCAGGAACTGAGGTCTGCAGGAACTGAGGTCTGCAGGAACTGAGGTCTGCAGAAACTGAGGAACTGAGGTCTGCAGGAACTGAGGAACTGAGGTCTGCAGGAGCTGAGGAACTGAGGTCTGCACAGGAACTGAGGAACTGAGGTCTGCAGGAACTGAGGTCTGCAGGAGCTGAGGAACTGAGGTCTGCAGGAACTGAAGAACTGAGGTCTGCAGGAACTGAGGAAGTGAGGTCTGCAGGAACTGAGTTACTGAGGAACTGAGGTCTGCAGGAACTGAGGAACTGAGGTCTGCAGGAACTGAGGTCTGCAAGAACTGAGGAACTGAGGTCTGCAGGAACTGAGAAACTGAGGTCTGCAGGAACTGAGGAACTGAGGTCTGCAGGAACTGAGGAACTGAGGTCTGCAGGAACTGAGGAACTGAGGTCTGCAGGAACTGAGGTCTGCAGGAACTGAGGTCTGCAGGAACTGAGGTCTGCAGGAACTGAGGAACTGAGGTCTGCAAGAACTGAGGAACTGAGGTCTGCAGGAACTGAGAAACTGAGGTCTGCAGGAACTGAGGTCTGCAGGAACTGAGGAACTGAGGTCTGCAGGAACTGAGGAACTGAGGTCTGCAGGAACTGAGGAACTGAGGTATGCAGGAACTGAGGTCTGCAGGAACTGAGGAACTGAGGTCTGCACGAACTGGGGTCTGCAGGAACTGAGGAACTGAGGTCTGCAGGAACTGAGGAACTGAGGTCTGCAGGAACTGATAAACTGAGGTCTGCAGGAACTGAGGAACTGAGGTCTGCAGGAACTGAGGTCTGCAGGAACTGAGGTCTGCAGGAACTGAGGTCTGCAGGAACTGAAGAACTGAGGTCTGCAGGAACTGAGATCTGCAGGAACTGAGGAACTGATGTCTGCAGGAACTGAGGAACTGAGGTCTGCAGGAACTGAGGTCTGCAGGAACTGAGGAACTGAGGTCTGCAGGAACTGAGGTCTGCAGGAACTGAGGAACTGAGGTCTGCAGGAACTGAGGTCTGCAGGAACTGAGGTCTGCAGGAACTGAGGTCTGCAGGAACTGAGGAACTGAGGTCTGCAGGAACTGAGGAACTGAGGTCTGCAGGAACTGAGGTCTCCAGGAACTGAGGAACTGAGGTCCGCAGGAACTGAGGTCTGCAGGAACTGAGGAACTGAGGTCTGCAGGAACTGAGGTCTGCAGGAACTGAGGTCTGCAGGAACTGAGGTCTGCAGGAACTGAGGTCTTCAGGAACTGAGGTCTGCAGGAACTGAGGTCTGTAGGAACTGAGGAACTGAGGTCCGCAGGAACTGATGTCTGCAGGAACTGAGGTCAACAGGAACTGAGGTCTCCAGGAACTGAGGTCTCCAGGAACTGAGGTCTGCAGGAACTGAGGTCTGCAGGAACTGAGGTCTGCAGGAACTGAGGTCTGCAGGAACTGAGGTCTGCAGAAATTGAGGTCTACATGAACTGAGGTCTGCAGGAACTGAGGTCTCCAGGAACTGAGGAACTGAGGTCTGCAGGAACTGAGGTCTGCAGGAACTGAGGTCTACAGGAACTGAGGTCTGCAGGAACTGAGGTCTACAGAAACTGAGGTCTACAGAAACTGAGGTCTCCAGGAACTGAGGTCTCCAGGAACTGAGGTCTGCAGGAACTGAGGTCTGCAGGAACTGAGGTCTCCAGGAACTGAGGTCTGTAGGAACTGAGGAACTGAGGTCCGCAGGAACTGAGGTCTGCAGGAACTGAGGTCTGCAGGAACTGAGGTCTGCAGGAACTGAGGTCTGCAGGAACTGAGGTCTGCAGGAACTGAGGTCTGCAGGAACTGAGGTCTCCAGGAACTGAGGTCTCCAGGAACTGAGGACTGCAGGAACTGAGGTATACATGAGCTGAGGTCTACAGGAGCTGAGGTCTGCAGGAACTGAGGTCTGCAGGAACTGAGGAGGTCTGCAGGAACTGAGGTCTGCAGGAACTGAGGAGGTCTGCAGGAACTGAGGTCTGCAGGAACTGAGGAGGTCTGCAGGAACTGAGGAGGTCTGCAGGAACTGAGGTCTGCAGGAACTGAGGAGGTCTGCAGGAACTGAGGAGGTCTGCAGGAACTGAGGAGGTCTGCAGGAACTGAGGAGGTCTGCAGGAACTGAGGAGGTCTGCAGGAACTGAGGAGGTCTGCAGGAACTGAGGAGGTCTGCAGGAACTGAGGAGGTCTGCAGGAACTGAGGAGGTCTGCAGGAACTGAGGAGGTCTGCAGGAACTGAGGAGGTCTGCAGGAACTGAGAAGGTCTGCAGGAACTGAGGAGGTCTGAACTGAGGTCTGCAGGAACTGAGGGGGTCTGCAGGAACTGAGGAGGTCTGCAGGAACTGAGGAGGTCTGCAGGAACTGAGGAGGTCTGCAGGAACTGAGGAGGTCTGCAGGAACTGAGGTCTGCAGGAACTGAGGTCTGCAGGAACTGAGGTCTGCAGGAACTGAGGAGGTCTGTAGGAACTGAGGAGGTCTGCAGTCGGCACATTCCGAAGCGTATCGGAGGGACCCCACTGCATACACGATCGTATCGGAGGGACCCCACTGCGTACACGATCGTATCGGAGGGACCCCACTGCGTACACGATCGTATCGGAGGGACCTCACTGCGTACACGATCGTATCGGAGGCACCCCACTGCGTACACGATCGTATCGGAGGGACCCCACTGCGTACACGATCGTATCGGAGGGACCCCACTGCGTACACGATCGTATCGGAGGCACCCCACTGCGTACACGATCGTATCGGAGGCACCCCACTGCGTACACGATCGTATCGGAGGGACCTCACTGCGTACACGATCGTATCGGAGGGACCCCACTGCGTACACGATCGTATCGGAGGGACCCCACTGCGTACACGATCGTATCGGAGGGACCCCACTGCGTACACGATCGTATCGGAGGCACCCCACTGCGTACACGATCGTATCGGAAGGACCCCACTGCGTACACGATCGTATCGGAGGGACCCCACTGCGTACACGATCGTATCGGAGGGACCCCACTGCGTACACGACATGCTGCGCCGTCTCCCGGACTGTGTACTGGAGGAGCCGCTGGCCTCTTCTAAAGGAAATAGTTCACCTTGAAAAATTTCCCAAACACGATTTGATTATATTTTGAAATACAATTTATTTTTATATTGTCAAAAATGGCCTTATATCGCGCAGATTCAGGACAGAAGGTCGTAAATTATTAGTGTTTATCAAAGCTATATGCATACTCTCGGAGTCAGAGTCCTGACGTCACGCGAATTAAAAAAATGGTTCAGCCAATCAGATTCGAAAGTAGTCGCGTAAGGATAGACTCGCATTAGAGATGTGCCAACCGGCGGCCAGTGGTTCGCTTGCTAGCACCAGCTGCAAGCTGATTGGCTGATGGTATAGCCTCTGCCCGGGCTAGATCCAGCACCACATTCTTTCGCCAGCACCGCATCCCTTCGCCAAAAAAAAAATCAAATATATTCGGTTGGAGTCTTTTTAGTCAAGAAAACTTGCATATAGGGGTTTCCCAACACGGGCTACAAAACTGCTATCTCAGTTTAAAGCTAATGTTGAAGGTGAACTATTTCCTGTAACTATATCTGGGAAAGTGGCGGCATTTTCCGGCGTCATGGAGAGAGGCGATAGTGGTTTCCATTCTTAAACAAGATAAGTCCGCTCTAGATCCGCTCCATTGTCGTCCAATATCACTGACAGATCTGCGCTCTGTAAGCTCATGTAAAATATAGCTAATGTTCGGTTAAGCTGGTTTCTGAAGTGCAAGGTGTTTTTACTAACGCACAGTGTGGATTTCGAAAGCGCAGCAGCACAGTGGATCATGTTTGAACTCATGATCATGTAACGTATGACTCAGTCATACGGGCGAATTTTGAAAAGCGCCGACACGTGGGAGCGTTTTTTTGTACATCGAGGCGGCGTTTGACACCACATGGCGGCACGGTATTCTTTTAAAGCTTTTTAAACATGGCATCAGGGGTTTATGGGAACTTTTACTTGTCAAATGGCAATAGGCATGGGATGGAACTGGTCGAAACAAGCTACGAGAAATTGTACCAAGACTGGTATAATTATCTGGTACTCCAGCTCCCGCCAGACTAGGAGGGAAGAGGTAATACTCTGTAGGCTGCGCGTCGGTCACACCTGCGCCACGCACGGCCACATCTGCTGTCACGTGGTACTGACAGCAGCCACATCTGCTGGCACGTGCTACTGACAGCAGCCACATCTGCTGTCACGGGGTACTGACAGCAGCCACATCTGCTGGCACGTGCTACTGACAGCAGCCACATCTGCTGTCACGTGGTACTGACAGCAGCCACATCTGATGTCACGTGGTACTGACAGCAGCCACATCTGATGTCACGTGCTACTGACAGCAGCCACATCTGCTGTCACGTGGTACTGACATCATCATCATCATCATGTATTCATATGGCATCCGTAGAAACACGGCTTTTCAGCACAAGTCATTTTACAAACACATACTGCAGTAATATACTTTAAAATGAAGAAATAAAATACACAAGTATTGCGCTATTAAAAGAGGTAAAACATTGAGTCAGACGCATCATCACATTCATTTACCCGCTGCCAGCCACTTTCGCATCCGTGTGCGAAACCCCCTCACTGTGCCGGCGTCTCGCCCGTCACTCGGCGCCTCATACCACCGGGCCGCGGCACTGAAGCTGAAAGAGCGTCGAGCGAGCTCTGTGCGGACTCGGGGCAATTGCGCAGCCCCGCTACTGAGCCTCGGGTTTCTCTTACGGACACATGTTGACGATACTGCAGCAGATCCCGCAAGTACGTTGGTGCATGTGCGCTGTTCAGAAGACGATGCACCATTACAAGGTCTCGCTCGGTGACAATATGGTCAACTCTCGGCCACCCGAGTTCACTCAGGTGAGGTGTTATATGCTCATGGCGACGGCAGCATTTCACGATTCGGGCCCCGTAGTTAATGATTTGTTTAACACGTTTGCGTTGTGTTGCGTTGCAACCCGCCCAAACGGTTGCGCAATACATGATATGCGGGAAGACAAGAGCTTCTATTATTATTATTTTTTACTTGTGGCAGCCGGCGAGAAAATTTGGCGAGACCAGACAGGGTGGTGTAACAACGCTGCACTACGACAGATATGTGTTTTTCGAATGTAAGATTACCGTCCAAGATGAATCCAAGAATTTTGGCACTTGATGAAGGGCGAAGCATTGCATCACCAAACTGTACTTGGAAATTGTTACTGATCCTCCTCTGTCGCGAGGATAAAAGAACAACCTCTGTCTTTGTAGGATTAATTTTTAGTGAGTTTTCCGCAAACCATCGATGAGCTCTGCTCAGCGTTTGGCCTATTTGTTGCTCCAGCTCTTCTATCTGATAGGGGCTGCCGCTATGAATAAACTGCACGTCATCAGCATATAAAACCATCTTGGCGTCACTTATACACGAAGTCAGGTCATTTGTAAACAGCAGAAAAGGTACCGGCCCCAAAATTGAGCCCTGGACCACACCATGCGTAATAGGAACGGTCTCCGCTGAGCCCCCGCGGACCCTCTGGTGACGGTCCTGAAGCCAGTCACTGAACCAGTGTGTGTCCACGCCGTACCAGCCCAGTTTGTCCAGGAGCCGGCCATGCTGGACGCTGTCAAAAGCCTTAGACGTGTCGGCTGTCGTCAGACAGCCGATCATCCCTTGGTCTATGCTTCGGGTGATGTAGCTGACAGCATCCAACATCGCCGACTCCGTGGACCTCCCCGGCCGAAACCCATGCTGCTCGTCACACAACAAGCCGTGAGACAAAAGATAGTGCACCAGCTGAGTACAAACGACCCTTTCAGTAAGTTTCGCCACTGTAGGAATGATGGACACAGGTCGGTAGTTGTTTGGATCGCTTGAACACCCCGACTTGAAAATTGGGACCACAGTTGCGACTTTCCACTCTCTCGGGAGCACATCAGTCACGATAGAGGCATTGATCACATTTAGCAAGTGTGGGGCAATCACTGGAAACGTCAGTCGCAACATGCTCACTGTGATCCCATCATCGCCACACGCGTTTGATGACGACATCTGTTTCACGGCTGCGTGAAGCTCGGGTAGGGTGACGACTGCACGACAGCAGCCACATCTGCTGGCACGTGGTACTGACAGCAGCCACATCTGCTGTCGCGTGGTACTGACAGCAGCCACATCTGCTGTCGCGTGGTACTGACAGCAGCCACATCTGCTGTCACGTGGTACTGACAGCAGCCACATCTGCTGTCGCGTGGTACTGACAGCAGCCACATCTGCTGTCACGTGGTACTGACAGCAGCCACATCTGCTGTCGCGTGGTACTGACAGCAGCCACATCTGCTGTCGCGTGGTACTGACAGCAGCCACATCTGCTGGCACGTGGTACTGACAGCAGCCACATCTGCTGTCGCGTGGTACTGACAGCAGCCACATCTGCTGTCACGTGCTACTGACGCAGCCACATCTGCTGGCACGTGGTACTGACAGCAGCCACATCTGCTGTCGCGTGGTACTGACAGCAGCCACATCTGATGTCGCGTGGTACTGACAGCAGCCACATCTGCTGTCGCGTGGTACTGACAGCAGCCACATCTGCTGTCACGTGCTACTGACAGCAGCCACATCTGCTGGCACGTGGTACTGACAGCAGCCACATCTGATGTCGCGTGGTACTGACAGCAGCCACATCTGCTGTCACGTGCTACTGACAGCAGCCACATCTGCTGGCACGTGGTACTGACAGCAGCCACATCTGATGTCGCGTGGTACTGACAGCAGCCACATCTGCTGTCGCGTGGTACTGACAGCAGCCACATCTGCTGTCACGTGCTACTGACAGCAGCCACATCTGCTGGCACGTGGTACTGACAGCAGCCACATCTGATGTCGCGTGGTACTGACAGCAGCCACATCTGCTGTCGCGTGGTACTGACAGCAGCCACATCTGCTGTCACGTGCTACTGACAGCAGCCACATCTGCTGTCACGTGGTACTGACAACAGCCACTTTGTTCTCGATGTGACGTGCCACTTACTGGACAACATGTGCTGATTACTGGCCCGCACATTACAGGAGAACGCTTACGGTACGTCGGCGTCGGCCATAACGCAACTGAGTTAACCGTGTGCCAAGTTTTAGGGGACGACTCAACTGTTCTACATAAAGACCAACGATTTGCCTTCATCTCTGCCAGCGCCTTATCCACAGTGTACTGGGCGGGCGGGGCCCGTCACTCGCCATAGTCACTGGATAAGCTTTCGTTATGGGCGCCAAATGACTTTAGCCGTCGGAACGCCCGAAAACCCAAATCATCTGATCATCAGATCTGCTCTAGCGAGACGTCTTCGCCACTTCGCGATTGGCTCCTCTTTACACGTCACAGTTCGGTGCGATATTGAAGGAACTCCGCGCTTATTGAATATTGAAGATATTGAATTGATATTGAGGATATTGAAGGAACTAAAAAATTCACTGTTTGATAGCTGTACGTATATGTATATATCAAAAGACTCCAATGACAGCTGTCCTTACTCCCTGGTCTGACTGTTCACCCCCCCCCCCCCCCCCCCCCGCTGCAGGTTCATCATTTGGGGCATTCCACGACAAATAGACACCGAAGTGGCAAATTAACACCCTACATCTCAGATGTTGATGAAACTTTGTTCAGGGGCTAATTGGGGGCCCAGAAAACGTCTGTACAATTTTCAGCCTGGTCCGACCAACGGCTATGGAGATAGAGCCTGCGGCATTTTCACCAGGTCAGACAAAACTCAAACACGTTTGGAATTTTTAGACCAATTTGAGTTGTTTAAATTTAACGAACAAACCATTCGACTCTGCTTGAGCTGAAGAACATTCTGGTAATTTTCCTTTTTCCTTTCGTGCAACTCGAGCTTGTTATTTCGCTTGACCTTGGGTGACCTTGCGTGATCTTGACAAAAGGGCAATTACAAATTTATTTTCCGGCTTTTTAGAATTGACCTCAGGGTGTTGTCTGGTCGTGTGCAAAAAAAATGGCGGATAGGTGTTTTCTATAAATGCCATTATTTTCCGTCCCAACGTTTAGTGTTAGGATTTCGAACGGTTCTATCGTTAGAGATAATGCAATGCAGTCGATGTCGATGCTTGCCGATAATATCCAGCGGGTTTTCGGGGTTACTGAATCCAAATGCTCATCATGTCTCCCATCATATTGACCCCTTATCCAAGGTCATGACCTTGACCCCTCAGAGGTCACTTTGTCTTGTATGCATACAACGCCTTGCCCGGCACTGAAATGCATGTGTGGCAATCAGTAGTCTGTATTTAAGCACAATATCACTATATCAGTTGTGAATCTGCTGGCGATAACATCGCACGAAACGACATCTGAGGTAAATACGTGAGAAAGTCGTGGCTGTTTTACCCCAGCGTGCCCGCGTTTAGACGCCGGTGTATCGGACGCGCCGAGCGCATGACCGACCGTCGTGGTGGAACTCCGGGTTCTCCCAGGGCAGCACAGCTACTTTTCTAGATGCCTCTGCAGACACGCCAAGGCACACCATGACCTCGCCTGCGCTCGTCGGCATTACACGGTGTATGCTTAGCGTGACCTTGATTCCAGGTCATTAGATGCCTCTGCAGACACACCATGGCACACCATGACCTCGCCTGCGCTCGTCGGCATTACATGGTGTATGCTTAGCGTGACCTTGATTTCAGGTCATTAGATGCCTCTGCAGACACACCAAGGCACACCATGACCTCGCCTGCGCTCGTCGACATTACATGGTGTATGCTTAGCGTGACCTTGATTTCAGGTCATTAGATGCCTCTGCAGACACACCATGGCACACCATGACCTCGCCTGCGCTCGTCGGCATTACATGGTGTATGCTTAGCGTGACCTTGATTTCAGGTCATTAGATGCCTCTGCAGACACACCATGGCACACCATGACCTCGCCTGCGCTCGTCGGCATTACATGGTGTATGCTTAGCGTGACCTTGATTTCAGGTCATTAGATGCCTCTGCAGACACACCATGGCACACCATGACCTCGCCTGCGCTCGTCGGCATTACATGGTGTATGCTTAGCGTGACTTTGATTCGTTTGACTGCGCCAAAACACTCGTCCAGATCACACAGACCTATCTACCTCGTCTTTTGAGATAGTCGACATAGCGACACGTTTTAGGGTGCCGCCAATGCCGTCACGTTTTAGAGGGCCGCCAATGCCGTCACGTTTTAGAGTGCACGTTTTAGAGTGCCGCCAATGCCGTCACGTTTTAGAGGGCCGCCAATCCCGTCGCACGCATTGTTGCCGTGCGAGGGAGCAAGGTAGTGCACCACTCGCACTCAATACCGAAATCTTCAAAATCAGAACAGATGTTGACCGAAATTAAAGCGATTTTTGTATTGGGCCGCGGCACCATCCGAGAAATAGTGAATTTTCTGCAGGCCGGTAGCGGCGCTTTTACTTCTGGAAGAAGACACTGAAGGAAAGTATGAACCGCAACGGTGTTGTTTTAGAGCGTCTGAAAGTGCGCAGAAACTCTTTGCTTCAGCTCATTTCCATCCTTCCAGTACAAAACAAATGGATGCACTGCACACATTGTGGCGCATCCCTTATGAGGCGATGCGTCTCGACGAATTAGACACAGTGCAGTATCATTTGCACGTCTCTATTTGTAGTATATCAATAGTTATTTGCAAAAAAAAGGTGTTGGCGACCTCAGATGATCTCAGCTGACCTTGCAGAGGTCACAGAGCAACAATTACACCGGGGTCATCAATAATGAGCTAAAATAACATGATTACTGGAACTGGGCTGGCCTCTCTACCAACTGGGCTGGGCTGGCCCGTCAGCTCTACCAACAGCACTCTGTTAGTTTGCTTCACAAAATACGAGTTACTGGCGAACCGCAAGCTCTTGCCTCTCATATTCAGGCCAACTCTTCTCTTCGCTCCCGTTCTACGCGTCAGGACACTGATTTAGAGTGCCGCCTCTCCCGCGTGTGAGGACGGAGGCGGGTAGGCGGCGGCTCCTATACAGTATCGCGCAACTTTACAACTCTTTACCTCTGGAACTCCGGAACTCGACTCTCACGTCTTTTAGGCATGCACTGTGTAATCATTTAGCTGGGACTGGATGAATATGTGCGTACGTACGTGTGTGTTTGCGTGTTGTGTGTATGGATGTATGATGTATGTTGTGTGTATGGGGGTACGACCCCCTTGTGTTTCGCCCCTAATTGAGCTAGAGCTTCGATTAAAAAAACAACCGTGTTGCTTGTGATGAGAGGAAGCCGTTGATACCCGATGTTAATGTCCTAGGTCATTAGGTGACCTCTGCAGTCATGTCAATGACCCGGATGTTATCCAAATCGTGCATGTGTAGAGATTGAATTATACTCTAGCTAGAATCGTGAATGAACTATAAATATGCAAAATGGGCGCCACATTTGAAATCAGCGTCACAAAATGTCCTAGAAACTACCAGGGTCCAAAAAGGTCACAAGTCATCGGAGGTCAGTGACCTCGGTTGACCTGTAAAAGTTCATGACCCCAGTGGAACATAGAATTATGTCAAATGGATGTCAAATTTGAAATCAGCGTCACACAATGTCAATGACTTTTGGCCAGAGGCTAAAAGGTCATCTCAGGTCATCGGAGGTCACGATATCAGTGGAAACTATACTACGCCTGAAATGACCTTGAGAAACAGGTTATAGGTCACGGGTCATTCGGAGTAGAAGTTTGAAATTTTCAGAGTATGTGTCAAACTGTTCACAAGTAAGGTACCGAAAGTTGCATCGCAATCAGTGGATAAATACGCGAGTTATTCCCGAGAGAAAAAAAAACGAGGGGTGGCCTTATTGCCTTATACATATCCAACGGTTAGTACCGTTCGAAATCCTAACACCATTGTTTGGACGAAAAATAATGTAATTTATAGAAAACACCTATCCGCCATGTTTTGCACACGCCCAGACAATACCCTGAGGTTAATTTTAAAAAAGGAAAAATAATTGCCCTTTTGTCAATGTCACGCAAGGTCACCCAAGGTCAAGCGAAATAACAACTTTGAGTCACACGAGAAAAAAAAGAGTAAATAGCCAGAATGTTCTTTAGCTCAAGCGGAGTCGAATGGTATATAGGTTTGTTCAATTTAAACAACCCAAATTCGTGAGAGAAAAAATCAACAAATATTTGTGTTTTGTCTGACCTGGTGAAAATGCCGCAGGCTATATATTCATAGTCGTTGGTCGGAGCGAGCTGAAACTTGCACAGGCTTGTTCTGGGCTCCCAATTACCCCCTGAACGAAGTCTCATCAAGATCCGAGTTGTAGGGTGTTACCCCTGTGTCGATTTGTGGTGGAATGCCCCTCTGACCTTGTCCCCTCTGCGGCAGGTACATCGTTGAGTGTCAGCACGGCCCGTTCCGCTGGACGATCCGCCGCCGGTACAAACACTTCAGCAGTCTGCACAAGTCGCTGCGCCTGTTCCGCACGGCCATGAGGCTGCCGTTCGGCACGAGGCACCACAAGCTGCGCAGGAAGACCTACATGGAGCGCAAGGGCAACGAGCAGCCCTCGATCCCCAGGTGCGGCAGCAGTGGCAGAGGCTGGCGGGTGGGACAGTGTCGGGAACTCACGGCAGGGAAGTGGATGGTTGGGGGAGGCACTATTCCAGTGTTGAACTCATTTGTGTGTAGTGGCTAAACTTTGTGTAGGGTCGCCGAGTCCGAATGACTCGATCCTGTCTTGCTACGATGAGGAAGATTTCCGTAGATGCTGGCTGGGAGTAGGTCTTAGCTTGTCCAGCGTGTTACTACAGCTTTGCTGACTGATTCGAAAACGTGTAAAGATGATCAGTTCTCGGCCTGTCTTAACTGAAAGTGGAGCGAAATCGTTTATGGTTGTTTTCGAGAATGCGCTGTTTGGAAAGTATCGTGCGAATTAACGATACAAATTGTCAAACGGCGATGGGACCTTATTCTCTTTTTCCTGCATTTGTCGGTCACCATGGTTGTGCTCGCCTCAACTCGGTGGTTGTGTTCGACTCAACTCGATGGTTGTGCTCGACTCAACTCGGTGGTTGCATGTTGACTCAAAACATTTTGCATCGCATTTTGGTGGTTGATTTAATTCAGATGATCCCAGTTGGATCGGCTAAAAATATTGAAGAAATAAGTTGAGTCGGCAATGCGTCGGGTGGTTTTCTCTCGAATCGGCTAGCAGCCGAGTCATTCTGAAATGAGTCGACACACAAGCCACTCAAACAATATTTAAAGAATGTATTGCATGATATTCGGAATGATATGCATCTTTCAGTTTTGTATCTAAAACGGTGGCAATTTCCAAAAGTGTCTCCGATTCCAGTTGTCTTCATTTGCATGTCATGTGTCAATTGAAACTTCCGGACATTGACCTTATTTCGTCCTAACTTCTGAGTGATTGGCTATTGCAAAGTGGTCTCGATATCGTAATGGCAATGCAAGAAGCTGGACGTTCTTTATATTGGTTAGTGCTTGTGCGAGGAACATATTGTATAGGCAAATTATAATAAAGAAGCTGGACGTTTAATTTAATTATGCCGTATGTTTCGGCTAGTTTTCCTGCTCCACTTTGCCTTTGCCTTTGTCTGGTTAAAATGTCGGGTTTCCGTTTGTCCTTAACTCATTTGCTAGTATTATCCATAAGGCCAGTGGACCTGCCTTGCCATATCTTACCATTGCTTGCCATGCTTTGCCATGCCTGTATCAAATCTGGTGATAGACTGCTGAAGAACATTGTTATTGTGAACCGTCACCCATTTCATATGTTTAATCCTCAGAGGTTTCTGGTTGTATGGCAATGCACCAAATTAAGCAGTCGTTTCACATACGTCGAATGTCTTCGACACTGCTCTATGCGCGATATTTCCTTCCACAGTCAGCTACTTAAACGTCTGACCTCTGCCTTCGAGACGGCATTTTGGGCTTCAAATTGCCAATGGTTTTGCTTATGCTCATGCGGTTATGATACGCAATCTCAAGCCACAAACTGCCAATGAAATTCAACCAATTGAAACCGCCGACTTGCACTCGTGCCCTACATTACAGTTAGATCGTGATAGATCATTATAGTTAGATCGTGCACTCGTGCCCTACATTACAGCAGTGTGGCCAAATTAAAACAAATGGGGGGAAAAGCACACCTATCCACAAAAATTATGACATCCTCAATTTACCTCAAATTAGCAATAATGACATCCTTGCAAAATGACAACAGCCGCGGTAAATACAAATACTCAACAGCAAGCAGCCCGCTGCGCTGCAAGGTCAACAACGACAATGACCGAGGGCCAAGGCCATCGAAAAACAATGGTTACGTTATATATACCTGCATACACCAGCCACACGAAAGTCCATTCACCTCGAGTCCAACCACATCGCTGTGCCCCAATGACGTCACTGAGGCCCAACAGCGATGTCGCTATAGCGATGTCAAAATAATAACAAGGATGTCGTTATTTCCCCCCAAAGCCCCCTAACTCAAGGATCAACTACAGGCCATATACATCACAGTTTTACAATTGTGTGACACCAACATAATCGGAAAACATGTAAGATTTTGATGATGATTATTTTTTTGCAAATAATGCTAGTTTATTCCTATTTTTTAATAAATAAACAGGGAGGCCATTTTTGTATTCCAACCTCGGTAAACGAAGGGAAAACATCCTGTCTAAAAATGTCAAAATCGAGACAACCAAAGTGCATATTATCATAAAAATTGTACGATGTGAAAGACAAAATGTCATTTTAGTACATATAAGCACAAAATGGCATTAAAAACCTAATATGATATACAAAAAAAATGTATAAGTAAATAGCGACATCCTTCGGCCTCGCAGGCCACCTGTTGCCCCCTAACTCCCCCTAACTATAATGCACTGTGACTCTTAGAAAAAACATCGGATTTCGTTCAAATTTTAGTTTGTTATTAAATGTACAATTTTCTGTTGAGTTGAGTCATTTTCACATCGCCTTCGTCTTGTTTAAGTACAAAAATGAGGGATTATATAGACCAGTATTTGACGATAATTTCGCGATGCCGCCATCACTTCTCAGCCTTGGCGTGACGTCATAGTAATGACGTAGGTATAATATGGCGCCAAGACAACTCAATGAGTGGCGGGCGTTGCAACGAACCAGGGGCAACACAAACCGGTGCACAAACTGGGTTGTGAAAGTTGACGATTTCCCGTGTCTTTTAATTTGCATCCGTTAGGTACTAACATCATCCATGGTATTAGGTAGGTACCAAGGCTAGGTAGGTACCCATTTGTTATAGCAATACTGTACCACCGGATATGTTGTGTTTAGATATGTTGTGTGTGCGATGATAAGATGATGATAAATTTGATCATAATGTATTCATAGGCGTACCCAAGTGTGTGTGTGTGTGTGTGGGGGGGGGGGGGGGGCATTACGGGGCAATTGCACCCCTGAAGGTCCATACGTGCCCCTTTGGTAAAAAAAGTGATTTTTTGATTTTTTAAAGAAAAATGCTGAAAATATGTCCTTTTAAAAATATAGTTGTCCAAATCCGGCGAGTTTTTTTTGGGGGTACCTTATGCCCCCTGATAAATTCCCCCTGAGTGAATCCTGGGTACGCCACAATGTATTAATGTGACATTGTCCACATAGCATGAGTCAGTGATTGGAATAGTGAGTGGAAGTGCCTAGGCCCAGTGGTGTAGCTACTGCAGAACAGTGGGGGGGGGGGGGGGGGGGCTCAGATGGGAAAAAAAATGCTTAAAGTGCCATCAAAATCCACACACTTAGATTTCTCCCCGCATTTGACCCACTTCCTCGTCCAAGTTGGGGGGGGGGGGGGGGAGAGATGAAGCCCCTCAACTGAAGACCAATAGTTTGTGGGGACAAAGGCATTCTGAACTAGATTCCTTCCATGGAATGCCCATAGGCATAAAGTTAAATCCTACAATTGTAGGTGGACACGTCACTGTTTTCAGTGGTGATGGGATGTGTCCCCCATCCCTCCACTTTTGATGCTGATGCCTAGGTTAGGTAGGCATGACATTGAAATGGATGGGCAGGAATTACAATGAGTAGGTACAAATTAAAAGAAGATATCTACTGTGAATTAAATGACAGACTCCTTGATACCCTAATTTAAGCAATGTTTATTAAGGTGATATATTTGTTTGGAATCTACTGGCCAATTGATAACAATAGTTGTTGCAGGGTCTGAAACATTCTAGCATAGGTGCTGCCATTTGCTATGGGGGCATATGGGGGCACCTGCCCCAACTTTTGAATGACAAGTGACAACACCCTGAGATTGATACAGATCTGATATAATTTTATGTTTGTACCTTAAGGTCTATCTCCTTACTTTTAGGATGTGAAAGAAATGGAGTATGTTTATAATATAGTCTATATATTATAAACATACTATATATATATGGATATTATAATATATCGACTATATTATAAACATACTCCATTTATATTATAAACATACTCCACTATATGCCGACTTGCCGACAACAAATATGCATATTTTGCATACTGTAGTTTCTCTATTACTGGTGACATCTGTTTTCTTATGTAATTAACATGTCAGACATGCTTGCCACCCCCCCCCCCCCCTTCCCAGAAAAATCCTGTTTATGTCAATGCATCCATGTTGCTGGCTCAGGCAACCTGACTCATCAGAGACAGTCTTGTTTCTCTCCATTAGAGCTGTCGTAGGCCTAAGTGTTATCATGATTTGTATAGCTTGATCAGTCATTTGTATTGGCATCTGGTGATATTCTCCTGATATGGGCCGTGTACGGTCAGAGGTGTTGCTGGTGTATCACCAAGTAGTTTGTGTAACAGTGCCGACTGCCCCAATATCAAAATCATTGCATGGGTGCCATGTGACCTTCGTTGTCGGAGCGCCCTAAAACCCCAATCATCATCATCATCAAAATCATTGCATCAGCTACCCTTCCTACAGTAGCGCCACCTACTTAATGGGGCACCACAAATGAAGCTATAGTAGATGACGCTGATGATCAACTGCTACCTAGAGAGCCCTTCATGGAATGGGAATCCCATATGGGAATGGAAATGGGTGGGAATGGGCCAATTCTTTTGAAATGTAACGGTTTGGAACGGGTTTGGGACAGGCCATATCATTTTTTAGCACTAAAAAGGGTGAAATATGCTGAAATGGGTGGGAATGGGAGCCCCATCAATTATGAATTGGGATTGGAACGGGTTTGGGTCTGGCTGAATAGCCCGGCATGGGATGGAACGGGATGGGGGGGGGGGGGATAGAATGTGTCCCATGAAGGGCTCTACAGTGCTACCAAACGGACCGGCGGCTGTGCGTCCAGAGTGTGGCGCGCATTGTTTACGGCGGAGTTTTGAAGGGGTTGGAGTGGTACAGATGTCTTCAAACTTATACGAAATGTTGGTGTCTATGGGCCTCTTCCCGTGGCACCTCTAACCTCCTCCGAGTTGCTCCAACTTGCAACTGTCCTTTACTAATGCACAGACAGTTGCAAGTTGGAGCAACTTGGAGGAGGTTAGCAGGTTAGAGGCGCCACTGGAACAGGCCCTATGAATGTATTCGAAACCTGAAAGCATGTCTAGCTGAGGTCAATCGTTTGACCTCGGGAGGTCAAAGAGTAACCGCGAGGTCAAATATCGGGGGGGGGACGGATTCCGCCTCCCCCGGAGATCTCGAGATCTACCCGTCCGATTTTCACAAATCAAACGGCGTTCGATTCCCCTCAACACGATCTACATTTATACAAACAAAATGTATAGGGGAGTAACAGGGGAGGGGAAGGGGGGCAAAAACTACAAATATTAGAGGTATTTGTGATCCAACACAGCTGTCATGTTTATAAACCGATTTTAACGCAACTAACGGGGATTGATAGATATTGAATTGGGGATTGATATATGAAGGCGACTTTTGAAAATTCAAAAATCATAGGCGTTTTCAGGTCACTAAATTTGGGTGTAAAATAAATGCCTTATAAAACAGTTTTGTTTTCGTTTTTTTTTTAATAAATGAAATGGTGCGCTATTGTGACATCGGACACAACGGTTATAAAGCATATTTACATCCATAGGCGGTGCCAGGTTAGCGAAAAAGGGAGACAAATATATATATATAAAATAATTTCCTGTAAACCTCCCCTTTTCAAGTCCCTGAAACTGCCTCTGCCGAGCAATATTTACTAAATTCACTAGTCCATAGATAGAGTTCACTAAAATCAACTAAATTGCACTTGTTTCAATAACCGTAAACCTATGTAACTCCTTTATACTTCAGGCAGTTAGGAAGAAGCCGTTAAGTTCGCATCTCCGTATTATCGCAAAATGTCACCGAAAAAAAAACGGTCCCTGGAACCTCTTCTGTTAACCCGCGCACTGCAGGGGGTTGATTTCCGCCCCCTCCCCTCCCCTAAGGCTGCGCGCCGGGTTTTGGCGTTAGGACATCAATTGCGCACACTTTGACAGAAGAAAAAAACCCGGGTCATCTCAGGTCAGGTCACCAGATCAGGTCAAGTGACCCTACCTCCAAAAATGTTTGCAGTTGTGCCAAAGCCCAAAGCCAGAGTTTCTCACCGATCAGTTTGAAACTTACAGGGTGTCATGAGGGCATAGTACTTACAATTCGTATATCTCGGAATTTTTATATCGGTGACCTAAGGTCAGGTCAATTTCGTAACCCCACATGCTAAGTCAATGCGGAAATATACAAATGCTTCCTATTTCAAGGATATGCATGATATTAGTCCAATTACTTCTGGATCATGTTATTATAAGATATTCTTGATGATCCAAGTGTAAGTTTTGTTCCGTGACCCCTATGGGGTCATTTGAGGTCATCCGAGGTCACCAATTATTTTGTTGTCAATAACTCCTGTCATAGTGAAGATAGAGAAGTAAAATAGACAGCAATGTGTTTGTCTCGTCGAGACACGTCTTCCCATATGCAACATGCCCTACTTGGGTCACCACTTCACCTTGACCTGAGGTCATTTTTTTTTAGTTAGCCTAACAAGGTCACCATGTATATCATTCGAAGCGCCTTGACGTGATAAACACAATGGCGCATACAGTTTTCCGTTGTCTTTATTAAGGAAAAAGTTAATAGCGAAACACGATTTTGCAAATAAACAACATTTTCCCCTTTGTTGACCTCTGGAGCCTCAAATATTAACCTGAGATCAAATTTGAGGACACCTAATCGATTGCAAATTTCACTGGCTGGCGATTACTTTTTTGGGTTTGTTTCTAACTAGCATAGTTTCCGAGATATATGGGAATTTCTGGAGCGAAGTCCTAAAACAGGAGAGAAAAAAAACTGGAAAATTTGACCTTTGACCTTTGACCTCTGTTGACCTCAATTTTGACCTGACCTAAAACAAATACTGAAATACTTTCGATAGAACTTGTATCAAGCTATCAGATGCCGTTTTCCGCTTGTCGCTACGTAGCGTAGTTTTCGAGATCTCACGGGGGTGGGGGGCGGAAATCAACCACCCCCCCCCCCCCCCTGCAGTTCGTGTTCGGTGCAAACCACCCTGCAGTGCGCGGGTTAAGGGTAGGAACTAAAAAATTTAACTACATATGCGCAATTCAATTCTAGGAAAAGTCCCAAAATGTCATGGGTCTGCTCCCAGCCGTTCGGGAGATATCTGCGAAAAACCTGAGGGGTGTGCAGAATTGTAGACAGCAATGTGTTTGTCTCGTCGAGACACGTCTTCCCATATGCAACATGCTTTACTTGGGTCACCACTTCACCTTGACCTGAGGTCATTTTTTTAAGTTGGCCTAACAAGGTCACCATGTATATCATTCGAAGCGCCTTGACGTGATAAACACAATGGCGCATACAGTTTTCCGTTATCTTTATTAAGGAAAAAGTTCATAGCGAAACACGATTTTGCAAATAAACAACATTTTCCCCTTTGTTGACCTCTGGAGCCTCAAATATTAACCTGAGATCAAATTTGAGGACACCTTATCGATTGCAAATTTCACTAGCTGGCGATTACTTTTTTGGGTTTGTTTCTAACTAGCATAGTTTCCGAGATATATGGGAATTTCTGGAGCGAAGTCCTAAAACAGGAGAGAGAAAACTGGAAAATTTGACCTTTGATGACCTCTGGTGACCTCAATTTTGACCTGACCTAAAACAAATACTGAAATACTTTCGATAGAACTTGTATCAAGCTATCAGATGCCGTTTTCCGCTTGTCGCTACGTAGCGTAGTTTTCGAGATCTCACGGGGGTGGGGGGCGGAAATCAACCCCCCCTGCAGTTCGTGTTCGGTGCAAACCACCCTGCAGTGCGCGGGTTAAGGGTAGGAACTCAAAAATTTAACTACATATGCGCAATTCAATTCTAGGAAAAGTCCCAAAATGTCATGGGTCTGCTCCCAGCCGTTCGGGAGATCTGCGAAAAACCTGAGGGGTGTGCAGAATATGCCCCCCCCCCCCCCCCCCCCCCCACCCACCGCCACTAATAGGGCTAACGAGCCGTCCAAATGCCTATTCGTTGTTTACCGGCCGATTGTGTTCAAAATTTGATAAAATGTTGGTGACTATGAGCGTATTCGAACCCTGAAAGCATTTATCGCTGAGGTAAATCGTTTGACCTCAGGAGGTCAAAGAGTGCCTGCGATGTCAATTATTGTGTACCGCATAACCTTTTCCTTAAAGTATTTGCCGAAGTCGTTTCAACGGCTAAATACCAGCATATAGACGGTGCACAACGCAATACTTGACCCATCCAGGTCACCGTTTGACCTCAGGTCATCTGGAAAGGCGCTAGTATCGATTTAACGGGCCGTCCAAATACGTATTCGTTGTTTTGCTGCCGACATGCATGAGTGCTGTCGGCAGTCGATATTTCGTTCGGGCGCCGGTGATGATTGTTGAGCTTGAAAATGTAAATACTATCCTCTTTCTGCGCCTTTTTCCAATTCGTACCCAATTAGTTCGAAAGCATGCGTGGGACCAATGGTGCCTGGACAAGCAGGCGTGTACCATCTTTGAAAGATTTTGTATTATATTTGAATGGAACATCGGACAACTGACGCGTGCAGGTAGCTTCATGTATAAATACTAACACATCTGACTGAATGCAAAGGAAACATCATTTCCCTAAGAATACATAGCGGATGTGCTATGAAAATAACTGACAGGGCATCCGATGCAAATTCATTTATTGCTGGATGATGGAGGCTTGAGGGCGGACGAAGGAGGAATGACGGCGACTGAGGAGCAGGCTGGTGTCAGGAGCAGGACGTCTTCGATCTAGTCTCATCATTGCGAACTGCTGGTCGAGGTGCGGCTCAGGCTGTGTCGTCAACGTTGCCCGTCGGCGGTCGAAAACAAGAGTGTGGTTTGGGAGGATTGCGGTCCTGCAGTAGACAGGACTCAGGACTGAAGTGAGAGCGATCTGGAAAGGAAACAGAAACGAAATGAACAAGGGACGTTAGACGTAGGCGGTAGGGATTGGGCCCTGTAATGTACTGTACATTATTCAGCGATACATCGTTTATACAACATCGTCTTATAAATCATCTCCAAAAATTACACCATTCTATCGATTTGACCCTACTTTCTATCGTTTTTTTGTCATCCTACACCCTACATTCTGTTTTTTTCATCCTACACCCTATATTCTATCTTTTTTAACCTCCTACACCCTATATTATATCTTTTTTTAACCTCTTACCCCCTAACTCAAAATGAATTTGGCCACACTGCATTACAGTTAGATCGTGATAGATCATTATAGTTAGATCGTGCACTCGTGCCCTACATTACAGTTAGATCGTGATGGATCATTATAGTTAGATCGTGCACTCGTGCCCTACATTACAGTTAGATCGTGATAGATCATTATAGTTAGATCGTGCACTCGTGCCCTACATTACAGTTAGATCGTGATGGATCATTATAGTTAGATCGTGCACTCGTGCCCTACATTACAGTTAGATCGTGATAGATCATTATAGTTAGATCGTGCACTCGTGCCCTACATTACAGTTAGATCGTGATAGAGCAGTATAGTTAGATCGTGCACTCGTGCCCTACATTACAGTTAGATCGTGATAGATCATTATAGTTAGATCGTGCACTCGTGCCCTACATTACAGTTAGATCGTGATAGAGCAGTATAGTTAGATCGTGCACTCGTGCCCTACATTACAGTTAGATCGTGATAGATCATTATAGTTAGATCGTGCACTCGTGCCCTACATTACAGTTAGATCGTGATAGAGCAGTATAGTTAGATCGTGCACTCGTGCCCTACATTACAGTTGGATCGTGATAGATCATTATAGTTAGATCGTGATAGAGCAGTATAGTTAGATCGTGCACTCGTGCCCTACATTACAGTTAGATCGTGATAGATCATTATAGTTAGATCGTGCACTCGTGCCCTACATTACAGTTAGATCGTGATATATCATTATAGTTAGATCGTGATAGATCATTATAGTTAGATCGTGCACTCGTGCCCTACATTACAGTTAGATCGTGATAGATCATTATAGTTAGATCGTGCACTCGTGCCCTACATTACAGTTAGATCGTGATAGATCATTATAGTTAGATCGTGATAGAGCAGTATAGTTAGATCGTGCACTCGTGCCCTACATTACAGTTAGATCGTGATAGATCATTATAGTTAGATCGTGCACTCGTATCCTACATTACAGTTTCACCCTAGTTTCATGTATTCTGTGACTGAACATAGAAAAGCCAGTTTTCTGGATATGTTTAGAATATATCTGATTCTGATTCTGATACAGTTAGATCGTGATAGATCATTATAGTTAGATCGTGCACTCGTGCCCTACATTACAGTTAGCAACGGCAGCTCAGTCCTCTGCCGGCAGTTTCGTTTCCTTTGCGCCCGTAACTCAGCACCGTGAGCGTTGCTGTTCAGCGGAACTCAGCCCCTTACTGGAAAGGTAGTAGGAGTCCTTTCCAGAACTCAGAACTCAGCCCTGCAGCGTCCCTGCTGCAGCTGTAGATACCGCTGATTAGTATCTCCTGTAGATACCGCTAATTAGTATCTCCTGTAGAAACCGCTGATTAGTATCTCCTGTAGAAACCGCTGATTAGTATCTCCTGTAGATACGGCTGATTAGTATCTCCTGTAGATACGGCTGATTAGTATCTCCTGTAGATACCGTTAATTAGTGCCTCGTAAATACCGCTAATTAGTATCTCCTGTAGATACCGCTAATTAGTATCTCCTATAGATACGGCTGATTAGTATCTCCTATAGATACCGCTAATTAGTATCTCCTGTAGATACGGCTGATTAGTATCTCCTGTAGATACGGCTGATTAGTATCTCCTGTAGATACGGCTGATTAGTATCTCCTGTAGATACGGCTGATTAGTATCTCCTGTAGATACGGCTGATTAGTATATCCTGTAGATACGGCTGATTAGTATCTCCTGTATATACCGCTAATTAGTATCTCCTGTAGATACCGCTAATTAGTATCTCCTGTAGATACGGCTGATTAGTATCTCCTGTAGATACGGCTGATTAGTATATCCTGTATATACCGCTATTTAGTATCTCCTGTAGATACCGCTAATTAGTATCTCCTGTAGATACGGCTGATTAGCATCTCCTGTAGATACCGTTAATTAGTGCCTCGTAAATACCGCTAATTAGTATCTCCTGTAGATACCGCTAATTAGTATCTCCTGTAGATACGGCGGATTAGTATCTCCTATAGATACCGCTAATTAGTATCTCCTGTAGATACCGCTGATTAGTATCTCCTGTAGATACGGCTGATTAGTATCTCCTGTAGATACGGCTGATTAGTATCTCATGTAGATACCGCTGATTAGTATCTCCTGTAGATACGGCTGATTAGTATCTCCTGTAGATACCGCTGATTAGTATCTCCTGTAGATACCGCTGCTAGTATCTCCTGTAGATACCGCTGATTAGTATCTCCTGTAGATACCGCTGATTAGTATCTCCTGTAGATACCGCTAATTAGTATCTCCTGTAGATACCGCTAATTAGTATCTCCTGTAGATACGGCTGATTAGTATCTCCTGTAGATACCGCTAATTAGTATCTCCTGTAGATACCGCTAATTAGTATCTCCTGTAGATACGGCTGATTAGCATCTCCTGTAGATACCGTTAATTAGTGCCTCGTAAATACCGCTAATTAGTATCTCCTGTAGATACCGCTAATTAGTATCTCCTGTAGATACGGCTGATTAGTATCTCCTGTAGATACGGCTGATTAGTATATCCTGTAGATACGGCTGATTAGTATCTCCTGTATATACCGCTAATTAGTATCTCCTGTAGATACCGCTAATTAGTATCTCCTGTAGATACGGCTGATTAGTATCTCCTGTAGATACCGTTAATTGGTGCCTCGTAAATACCGCTAATTAGTATCTCCTGTATATACCGCTAATTAGTATCTCCTGTAGATACCGCTAATTAGTATCTCCTGTAGATACGGCTGATTAGTATCTCCTGTAGATACCGTTAATTGGTGCCTCGTAAATACCGCTAATTAGTATCTCCTGTAGATACCGCTGATTAGTATCTCCTGTAGATACGGCTGATTAGTATCTCCTGTAGATACGGCTGATTAGTATATCCTGTAGATACGGCTGATTAGTATCTCCTGTATATACCGCTAATTAGTATCTCCTGTAGATACCGCTAATTAGTATCTCCTGTAGATACGGCTGATTAGTATCTCCTGTAGATACGGCTGATTAGTATATCCTGTATATACCGCTATTTAGTATCTCCTGTAGATACCGCTAATTAGTATCTCCTGTAGATACGGCTGATTAGCATCTCCTGTAGATACCGTTAATTAGTGCCTCGTAAATACCGCTAATTAGTATCTCCTGTAGATACCGCTAATTAGTATCTCCTGTAGATACGGCGGATTAGTATCTCCTATAGATACCGCTAATTAGTATCTCCTGTAGATACCGCTGATTAGTATCTCCTGTAGATACGGCTGATTAGCATCTCCTGTAGATACCGCTGATTAGTATCTCCTGTAGATACCGCTGCTAGTATCTCCTGTAGATACCGCTGATTAGTATCTCCTGTAGATACCGCTGATTAGTATCTCCTGTAGATACCGCTAATTAGTATCTCCTGTAGATACCGCTAATTAGTATCTCCTGTAGATACGGCTGATTAGTATCTCCTGTAGATACCGCTAATTAGTATCTCCTGTAGATACCGCTAATTAGTATCTCCTGTAGATACGGCTGATTAGCATCTCCTGTAGATACCGTTAATTAGTGCCTCGTAAATACCGCTAATTAGTATCTCCTGTAGATACCGCTAATTAGTATCTCCTGTAGATACGGCTGATTAGTATCTCCTGTAGATACGGCTGATTAGTATATCCTGTAGATACGGCTGATTAGTATCTCCTGTATATACCGCTAATTAGTATCTCCTGTAGATACCGCTAATTAGTATCTCCTGTAGATACGGCTGATTAGTATCTCCTGTAGATACCGTTAATTGGTGCCTCGTAAATACCGCTAATTAGTATCTCCTGTAGATACCGCTAATTAGTATCTCCTGTAGATACGGCTGATTAGTATCTCCTATAGATACCGCTAATTAGTATCTCCTGTAGATACGGCTGATTAGTATCTCCTGTAGATACCGCTGATTAGTATCTCCTGTATATACGGCTGATTAGTATCTCCTGTAAATACGGCTGATTAGTATCTCATGTAGATACCGCTGATTAGTATCTCCTGTAGATACGGCTGATTAGTATCTCCTGTAGATACCGCTGATTAGTATCTCCTGTATATACGGCTGATTAGTATCTCCTGTAGATACCGCTGATTAGTATCTCCTGTAGATACCGCGAATTAGTATCTCCTGTAGATACTGTGCCTGATTAGTATCTCCTGTAGATACCGCTGATTAGTATCTCCTGTAAATACCGCTAATTAGTATCTCCTTTAGATACCGCTGATTAGTATCTCCTGTGGATACAGCTGATTAGTATCTCCTGTAAATACCGCTGATTAGTATCTCCTGTAGATACCGCTGATTAGTATCTCCTGTAGATACCGCTGATTAGTATCTCCTGTAGATACCGCTGATTAGTATCTCCTGTAGATACCGCTGATTAGTATCCCCTGTAGATACCGCTGATTAGTATCTCCTGTAGATACGGCTGATTAGTATATCCTGTAGATACCGCTGATTAGCATCTCATGTAGATACCGCTGATTCGTATATCCTGTAGATACGGCTGATTAGTATCTCCTGTAGATACCGCTGGTTAGTATCTCCTGTAGATACGGCTGATTAGTATCTCCTGTAGATACCGCTGGTTAGTATCTCCTGTAGATACCGCGAATTAGTATCTCCTGTAGATACTGTGCCTGATTAGTATCTCCTGTAGATACCGCTGATTAGTATCTCCTGTAGATACCGCTGATTAGTATCTCCTGTAGATACCGCTAATTAGTATCTCCTGTAAATACCGCTGATTAGTATCTCCTGTAGATACCGCTGATTAGTATCTGCTGTAGATACCGCTGATTAGTATCTCCTATAGAAACCGCTAATTAGTATCTCCTGTAGATACCGCTGATTAGTAACTCCTGTAGATACCGCTGATTAGTATCTTCTGTAAATACCGCTAATTAGTATCTCCTGTAGATACAGCTGATTAGTATCTCCTGTAAATACCGCTAACTATTATCTCCTGTAGATACCGCTGATTAGTATATCCTGTAGATACTGTGCCTGATTAGTATCTCCTGTAGATACCGCTGATTAGTATCTCTTGTGGATACCGCTGATTAGTATCTCCTGTAGATACCGCTAATTAGTATCTCCTGTAGATACAGCTGATTAGTATCTCCTGTAAATACCGCTAACTATTATCTCCTGTAGATACCGCTGATTAGTATATCCTGTAGATACTGTGCCTGATTAGTATCTCCTGTAAATACCACTGATTAGTATCTCCTGTAAATACCGCTGATTAGTATCTCCTGTAGATACCGTTAATTAGTGCCTCGTAAATACCGCTGATTAGTATCTCCTGTAGATTCCGTTGATTAGTATCTCCTGTAGATACCGCTGATTAGTATCTCCTGTAGATACCGCTAATTAGTATCTCCTGTAGATACTGTGCCTGATTACTATCTCCTGTAAATACCGCTGATTAGTATCTCCTGTAGATACCGCTGATTAGTATCGGCTGTAGATACCGCTGATTAGTATCTCCTATACATACCGCTAATAAGTATATCCTGTAGATACCGCTGATTAATATCTCCTGTAGATACCGCTGATTAGTATCTTCTGTAAATACCGCTAATTAGGTATCTCCTGTAGATACCGCTGATTAGTATCTCCTGTAGATACTGTGCCTGATTAGTATCTCCTGTAGATACCGCTGATTAGTATATCCTGTAGATACTGTGCCTGATTAGTATCTCCTGTAGATACCGCTGATTAGTATTTCTTGTGGATACCGCTGATTAGTATCTCCTGTAAATACCACTGATTCGTATCTCTCCTGTAAATACCGCTGATTAGTATCCTGTAGATACCGTTAATTAGTGCCTCGTAAATACCGCTGATTAGTATCTCCTGTAGATTCCGTTGATTAGTATCTCCTGTAGATACCGCTGATTAGTATCTCCTGTAGATACCGCTAATTAGTATCTCCTGTAGATACTGTGCCTGATTAGTATCTCCTGTAGATACCGCTGATTAGTTCTCCTGTAGATACCGCTAATTAGTATCTCCTGTAGATACTGCGAATTAGTATATCCTGTAGATACTGTGCCTGATTAGTATCTCCTGTAGATACTGTGACTGATTAGTATCTCCTGTAGATACTGTGACTGATTAGTATCTCCTGTAGATAACGCTGATTAGTATCTCCTGTAGATACGGCTGATTAGTATCTCCTGTAGATACCGCTGATTAGTATCTCCTGTAGATACTGTGACTGATTAGTATCTCCTGTAGATAACGCTGATTAGTATCTCCTGTAGATACGGCTGATTAGTATCTCCTGTAGATACCGCTGATTAGTATCTCCTGTAGATACTGTGCCTGATTAGTATCTCTTGTAGATACCGCTGATTAGTATCTCCTGTAGATACGGCTGATTAGTATCTCCTGTAGATACCGCTGATTAGTATCTCCTGTAGATACTGCTAATTACGAGCGAGCGCGAATTTTGAGAAGCTCATATCTCGGCAACCGCACGTCTGATTGACATGCGGACTTCTTTGCTTAGCAGCCCCATCTAACCTACCCTGTTTTAGACCAGTGCCGACTCATGTGGGTGACTACCACTGCGCGTGGCACGTGCCGCGTGAGGGTGTTGAAAAGTATTTTCTCGCAATAGCTCCGCAACGGCTGGGCAGATTATGTGCAAATTTCGTGTGTGGTTAGGGACCCCACGGCCGCCACTTTCACCCAACTCGGGGGTGGGGTGACTGCACGTGCGCACGTGCACATCCCTATTCTATATCTCTGGAACGGCTGAGCCGATTGTGTTCAAATTTGGTGGGTGTATGGTTAGAGACCTATCAGCCCCCACTTTCCCACAAGTCAAAGGTGAGTGCCTCTGCACGTGCGCACCTTTTTTTGTATCTCAGAAACTACTTGCCCGATCGAGTTGAATTTCCCCATACATTCCTTCGCGCTCGCTCGTTCATCGCCAACTACGGCGCCTTACTGGTTAGTATCTCCTGTAGATACCGCTGATTAGTATCTCCTGTAGATACCTCTAATTAGTAACTCCTGTAGATACCGCTGATTAGTATCTCCTGTAGATACCGCTGATTAGTATCTCCTGTAGATACCGCTGATTAGTATCTCCTGTATATACGGTTGATTAGTATCTCCTGTAGATACCGCTGATAAGTATCTCCTGTAGATACGGTTGATTAGTATCTCCTGTAGATACCGCTGATTAGTATCTCCTGTAGATACGGCTGATTAGTATCTCCTGTAGATACCGCTGATTAGTATCTCCTGTAGATACGGCTGATTAGTATCTCCTGTATATACGGTTGATTAGTATCTCCTGTAGATACCGCTGATTAGTATCTCCTGTAGATACGGCTGATTAGTATCTCCTGTAGATACTGTGCCTGATTAGTATCTCCTGTAGATACCGCTGATTAGTATATCCTGTAGATACTGTGCCTGATTAGTATCTCCTGTAGATACAGCTGATTAGTATCTCCTGTAAATACCGCTAATTAGTATCTGTTGTAGATAACGCTGATTAGTATCTCCTGTAGATACCGCTGATTAGTATGTCCTGTAGATTCCGTTGATTAGTATCTCCTGTAGATACCGCTGATTAGTATCTCCTGTAGATACTGTACCTGATTAGTATATCCTATAGATACTGTGCTTGATTAGTATATCCTGTAGATACTGTGCTTGATTAGTATCTCCTGTAGATACCGCTGATTAGTATCTCCTGTGAATACCGCTAATTAGTATCTGTTGTAGATAACGCTGATTAGTATCTCCTGTAGATACGGCTGATTAGTATCTCCTGTAGATACCGCTGATTAGTATCTCCTGTAAATACCGCTGATTAGTATCTCCTGTAGATACCGCTGAGTAGTATCTCCTGTAGATACCGCTAATTAGTATCTCCTGTAGATACCGCTGATTAGTATCTGTTGTAGATAACGCTGATTAGTATCTCCTGTAGATACCGCTAATTAGTATCTCCTGTAGATACCGCTGATTAGTATCTGCTGTATATACCGCTGATTAGTATCTCCTGTAAATACCGCTGATTAGTATCTCCTGTAGATACGGCTGATTAGTATCTCCTGTAGATACCGCTGATTAGTATCTGCTGTATATACCGCTGATTAGTATCTCCTGTAGATACCGCTGATTAGTATCTCCTGTGAATACCGCTAATTAGTATCTGTTGTAGATAACGCTGATTAGTATCTCCTGTAGATACGGCTGATTAGTATCTCCTGTAGATACCGCTGATTAGTATCTCCTGTAAATACCGCTGATTAGTATCTCCTGTAGATACCGCTGAGTAGTATCTCCTGTAGATACCGCTAATTAGTATCTCCTGTAGATACCGCTGATTAGTATCTGTTGTAGATAACGCTGATTAGTATCTCCTGTAGATACCGCTGATTAGTATCTGATGTATATACCGCTGATTAGTATCTCCTGTAGATACTGTGCCTGATTAGTATCTCCTGTAGATACCGCTGATTAGTATCTGCTGTATATACCGCTGATTAGTATCTCCTGTAGATACCGCTGATTAGTATCTCCTGTATATACGGCTGATTAGTATCTCCTGTAGATACCGCTGATTAGTATCTGCTGTGTATACCGCTGATTAGTATCTCCTGTAGATACCGCTAATTAGTAACTCCTGTATATACCGCTGATAAGTATCTCATGTAGATACCGCTGGTTAGTATCTCCTGTAGACATGGGTGAAACTTTGTATACTTCTGAGGTCCCACATGGGACCCCATTGCAAAATTTTGGGAACTCATGAGCCATTTTGGGACCTCAATGTTGACAGCCCTTCTTAAGGTCGGAATATACAAAATGATCCGTGCAGAGAGGAGGCCCTCCTCTCTGCACTGAGTAGGAGGTCCCTCATCTCCTCTGTGCTGAGTAGGAGGCCCCTTCACTTCTCTGAGCTGAGTAGGAGGCCCCTCCTCTCCTGTGTGTTGAGTAGGACGCCTCTTCACTTCTCTGAGCTGAGTAGGACGCCCCTTCACTTCTCTGAGCTGAGTAGGAGGCCCCTCCTCTCCTCTGTGCTGAGTAGGAGGCCCCTCCTCTCCTCTGTGCCGAGTAGGAGGCCCCTCCTCTCCTCTGTGCTGAGGAGGAAGCCCCTCCTCTCCTCTGTGCTTAGCAGGAGGCTCCTCCTCTCCTCTGTGCCGAGTAGGAGGCCCATCCTCTCCTCTGTGCCGAGTAGGAGGCCCATCCTCTCCTCTGTGCTGAGTAGGAGGTCCCATCTCTGTGCTGAGGAGGAGACCCCTCCTCTCCTCTGTGCTGAGGAGGAGGCCCCTTCTTTCCTCGGTGCTGAGTAGGAAGCCCCTCCTCTCATCTGTGCTGAAGAGGAGGCCGCTGCTCTCCTCTGTGCTGGGGAGGAGGCCCCTCTTCCCTTATGTGCTGAGTAGGAGGCCCCTCCTCTCCTCTGTGCTGAGGAGGGGTCCCTCCTCTCCTCTGTGCTGAGTAGGAGGCCCCTCCTCTCCTCAGTGCTGAGTAGGAAGTCCCTCCTCTCTTCTGTGCTGAGTAGGATGCCCCTCTTCTCCTCTGTGCTGAGTAGGAGTCCTCTCATCGGTGCTGAGTAGGAGGCCCTGCTCTCATCGGTGCTAAGTAGGAGGCCCCTCCTCGCGTGGGTGCTGAGTAGGAGACCCTATGTGCTTAGGAGGAGGCCACTCCTCTCATCGGCGGTGAGTAGGAGGCCCCTCCTCTCCTTGAAGGGGCCCCTTTTCTCTTATGTGCTGAGTAGGATGCTCCTCCTCTCCTCTGTGCTGAGTAGGAGCCCCCCTCTCCTATGTGTTGAGTAGGAGGCCCTTCATCTCCTCTGTGGTGAGTAGGAAGCCCCTCCACTGTTCTGTCCTGAGTTCTTTTCTGCCCCTCCTCTCCTCTGTGTTGAGTAGTAGGCCACTTCTCTTCTCTGAGCTGAGTAGGAGGCCCCTCATCTCCCCTGTGCTGAGTAGAAAGACCCTACTCTCCTCTGTGCTGATGAGGAAGCTCCTCCTCTCTTCTGTGCTGAGTAGGAGGCCCTCATCTATTCTGTGCTGAGGAGTTGGCCCCTCCTCTCCTCTGTGCTGAGTAGGAAGCCCCTCCCAAAAATATCTTGGTTAAAAAAATGTACCCGTCTTATTGTCTATCTATTGCGTACTTGTCGATTTCTTCGGTTTTGTGGTTTTCTCCAATCCTGTCGTCGCAGATTTAGTCGTAGGTATATTGGTACGTTTAATTCGACCTGATCAGACGGTGACATTGAGAGAAAAATATATAAATGCGTAAATGGATTCTTTTTGATGGTCTTGATATTGCATTATCATTAGTTTTTAGTTTGTAGATGATATTGCATTCGTTTTTGGGATTCTCAGTCTTCAAATTGTTGTAAATTTCGGGTACCCCAGATTTTGACCTGATCTCGAGGTGAAACTGTGACCTTGAGATAAAAATATCAAAATGCGTTAATGGAGTTTTTTGATGGTCTATCGGTGAAAAAAGGTTAAACGGTGACCTTGAGATAAAATATCCGAATGCGTAAATGGAGTCTTTTTAATTGTCTATCTAGCATTAGTTTTTTAGATTCTCAGACTTCAAATATTCCTAAATTTGGGGTACCCCATAATTCAGGGCTGCGGAGTCGGTGTCGGTAGTTTTGGCCGGAGTCGGAGTCCGAGTCGGAGTCACTACAATCTGATCGGCTCCGACTCCGGCCCGGAGTCGGAGTCGACTTTTTGGCAATTGGCGATTACTTTGGTCGGTAGAATAATCGTTAGCCTAGGGACATTAACTTTACATCCCTTTCGCAAAAAAATGAGTGGAAAATTAATGGAGTGGAAAGTTTACTCAACTAGCGGTAGATTTGCGCCTGATGAAGATAGGTCAATAATTTGTACGTCATCTGATGATGATTGGGGATTTGGATGCACCCACTCTTACGGCACACGGCGCCCATTTGAATAGCATGGTGCTCGTTTCCTCAAGGAGATTCGAATCATACCATGGTGACAAGGTTACCTAAGTCAAATTCAAAATTTGACCAAGGACCAAGGTAATTTAAGGTGATGTGGTGAACCAAGTATGTCGTGCTGCGCAACGTCGGGCGCGTCTCGACGAGACATACACAGTGGTGCCGGTCTCATGTTATCTTCATTGTATTCCGCCGCCTGCAGGCGAGCGCGACTAGGCTGGGCGCGCGGCCGGCACGCCGCGCCCGTGCTCGGGCGGCGTAGCATTGTTCTCCATACTGTTAAGAATACAAACAAACGGAAAAAATAGATGGCATTGCAAATGTTGCTTAACATGCGGGTGGAGAACGGATATAGGCCGGAGTCGGAGTCGGAGTCGATTTTTTCAGGCCGGAGCCGGAGTCGGTGTTGCTAAAATGGTGTCGACTCCGCAGCCCTGCCCCAGATTTTGACTTGATCTCAAGGTCAAACGATGACCTTGAGAGTACAATATCTTGGTTAAAAAATATAGCCCGTCACATTGTCTATCAATTGCATACTTTTCGATTACTTTGCTTTTGTCTTGTTTTTCTTCAAATCCTGTCCTCGCAGATTTAGTCGTAGGTATATGGGTACGTTTAATTCGACCTGATCTCAAGGTCAAACGGTGAACTTGAGATACAAATATCTAATTGCGAAAATGGAGACTTTTTGATGGTCTATCTATTACATTAGTTTTTAGGATTCTCAGTCTTCAATATTTTGGGTACCCCAGATTTTGAGCCGATCTCAAGGTCAAACGGTGACCTTGAGAGAAAACTATCCAAATGCGTAAATTGAGTATTTTTGATGGTCTATCACCGCTGATTAGTATCTCATGTAGATACTGTGCCTGATTACGAGCGAGCGCGAAGCGCTCGCTCGTCCTTCCGTGATGTATGGAAAAAATCTGATTATGAGCGACCCGGCCCGTGGCGACTCTTTTGAGAAGCTCATCTCTGCAACCGCACGTCCGATTGACAAGCGGACTTCTTTGCTTAGCAGCCCCATCTAACCTACCCTGTTTGAGACCAGTGCCGACTCATGTGGGTCGGCATTTTGTTTTTTAAACAGACCACTGCGCGTGGCGCGTGCCGCGTGAGGGGTGTTGAAACGTATTTTCTCGCAATAACTCTGCAACGGCTGGGCAGATTATGTGCAAATTTCGTGTGTGGTTAGGGACCCCTCAGCCGCCACTTTCACATAACTCAGGGGTGGGGTGACTGCACGTGCGCACGTGCACACCCCTATTCTATATTTCAGGAACGGCTGAGCCGATTGTGTTCAAATGTAGTGTGTGGTTAGGGACCTCTCATCCGCCAGTTGCACACAAGTCAGGGGTGGGTGCCTCTGCACGTGCTCAAGTGCACACCCCTATTCTGTATCTCAGGAACGGCTGAGCCGATTGTGTTCAAATTGGGTGTGTCGTTAGGGACCTCTCAGCCGCCGCCTTTCTACAAGTCAGGGGTGGGGTGGCTTTGCACGTGCGCACGTGCATACCCCTATTCTATATCTCTGGAACAGACTTGTAAACGATTAATTTTTTTAAAGAATCGATTCACCAGTGATTCCCGTGAAACCTCATGATTCGATTCTGATCCACACTAACATTCATCGTAAAGTGAATCGATTCACCAGTGATTCACGGCTCAGCGCAATGATTTAACTTTGATTCTGATTCTGATTCTGAATTTGATTGACGTGCAATTATTGATTTAATATTGCAATATTTCTTATTGATGATGATTGGGGTTTAGGGGAGCTGCAACTGCCCATGGTTATATGGCATTGATATGAATAATGAAGATAATAATTATAATATTTTACCAAATTAATGACAGCTTGGCCTCTGCGCCATGAGCAAGGGCAATGCACTATGCAGGTACAGCTTCAGGTAACGACTGCTCTTGTTAAAGGAAATAGTTCACCTTCAACATGGGTTTTGAACTGAAATAGCAGTTTTGTAGCCCGTGTTGAGAAATCCTTATCTGAAACTTTTCTTGGCTGAAAAGACTCTCCAGCCGAAGATATTTGACTTTTTGGCGAAGGAATACGGCGCATATATGATGTACCGTATCGTCTGGAAGTGCCAGCACTGCCATGGAGCATGCGCAGACCAATAACGCACACCATAAAATCAATAATTTACAACCTTCTGTCCTGAATTGGCGCGATGTAGGACCATTTTTTAAAAGAAAAAAAGAAACTATTAAAAAATATAATAAAATCGTGTTTTGAAAAATTTCCGAAGGTGAACTATTTCCTTTAAAGCCTAAAGGCAAGCAGGTGACAAAGTCCATTGCGTGCAGTGTTGTAACCTAACTACCCAATCAGCAATAGCAACCAAATCTCATTGGGAATTAATTGAAAATGCAATTAAAGAAAACCCAAAACCAACCACTGGCAGTTCTGCGAAGTGCAATCAACTTTGTGCCAATAGTTACCCAATGTGGTCTCTGCTTCCACCTTACGACCTACTTCGATATTAATATTGTATAGTTAGCGACACCACACAGCTAAAAGTTAGGACACCAATTTGTACGACACCACACAGCACAGCACAGTTCAAGGTCACAACAACATTCACAGCTAAAAGCCCAAAATAAATATAAACACAGCGGTATATACGGCCTTGAGCACGCAGCACGCCAAAAAAAGCGGAAATGTGGCGCGATTTCGAGTCATTATAACCGCGAAAACAGAATCAATAAAAATATGATTTATAACCAGATGTTTGCAAATCATTGACTTAGTTCCTAAATTATAACCTACGAATATTTATAATTTAGGATGCATATAAACTATTTTGTTATTTGTATATGTCCAGAATATTTACCTATGGGGTATGTAATATGCTGATAAACAAACATTCTTGATGTTTCGAATCTGTTTCGAATATGACTCATACACGACAATTCAGGAATTATATAATAGAAGTTAGAATATGGTTAAACAAGACCCTAGGCTTAATCAAACATATCTCCTTTTGTGTCACCCTCCACACCTGGGGTTCTTCTCGGGACGCCACACACGCCGAAGACTCGGGTGAGCTAACTTTATTCACCTTTAGATCTAAACTGGCGAACCCAATCACAAAAAACCTCGTGCCTGTCTCCGGAGGTCACGTCCTTAGTGGTGGCCACCAACAACAGTCGCATTAAATATAACATCGTAACAAGGGCGAATTGGACAGCGTCGCAAATGGTTTGCTAACGGAAAATAAACATATATAATCCCGAACTGTAACATCAACTTCTGTAGTGCCAATCAGACGGAAATTATACATAATCTGATATGATCAGCACTATTCGCCCACCATCAAACGAATACCACTTTGGCGCACGAAATATAAACAAACGAATAATGCAGACCCAACACCACCCCTCTCTTTGAAGGAGCTCCCTTCCCTCGGGAAAGGAAACCCAGAAACGGCCAACTACCTAAACCTATGGCGAGTATCGTTCTGGGACTCTACTCCGGCGTCCACTGCGCCTCGGAGAAACTGGACTACCCAGCGAGACCGCCGGCGGAGCGCCAACAGTGCCGGGCTCGGGAGTCGTCTCCACCGAGACGTCGGGCAGAGGAGGGCAGTCTGGACTTCTGGACCGTTGGGAACTGGGACCTGACTCACCGGTAGCTCCTCCGTCACCTCGCCACCTCCTCAGTCACCTCGCCACCTCCCGCGTGTCCGGGCACGAGCCGCCTGGCGTGCACCCGCTCACCTGTGGCCAGCCGGTAACTGACAGGTCCGGTCCTGCAGCGGATCTGGACAGACTGCTGCCCCTCAACGCGTCCGCTTACCGTCTTACGCACCCGGACCCAGTCGCCCCCTCCCAACGCGGGGCGGCGGTGGCAGTCCGGTCGTATCTCGCCTTGTAGGCTGCTTGATAGCAGCTGTGGTGCTGCCGGACGGCGTGATCTCGGCTGCCACTGGCGGACGAGCCGCGCATCCAACGTCGTCCGCGCCTCCCACCCCCTCATTAAAACGAAAGGCGTCTCGCCTGTAGCTGGGTGCGGCGTGGCACGGTACTCCGAGAAGAACCTCCAAAGGAACGTCGGGCGCGGTTCCCGGCGCCAGCCGGGTCGACTGAATCGCCCCCTTGACGGTGCGGTTGAGCCGCTCCACCATACCGCACGTCTGCGGCGAGTAGGGGGAGCTGAAAGTCTGCCGCACTCAGAGCTGCTCAAAAACTCACCGAGCTGAGTAGAGCGGAATGCCGGGCCGTTGTCGGAGACTAGCTCCCCTGGCACACCTTCTCGGGAGAACACCGTCTCCAGGAAGTGTAGGATCGTGCCCGCTGTCGCGTCGGAACAGAGCGCGACTTCCGGCCATCGGCTGTACATATCACACAGCACGATGCCGTAACGTTCCGATAGTGGTCCACTCATGGGCCCAATCACGTCAATCATCACTCGCTGCCATGGCCCGTCTGGCAGCGAGATCGGATAAAACGGGGGCCTCTCCCTCCGTACGTGTTCATCGTGCTGGGAGCAGACCTCACAGCTCCTCAGCAGGTCCTGAACCTCTCGGTCCAGGCGCGGCCACCAGAACCGCACCCGGATGCGCTGGTTCGTGCTGACCACCCCCTGGTGGCCCTCGTGCGCGTTAGCTAGGACGCGCGGTCTCAGCGCCGCCGGGACGACCAGCTGGTCAGCGCGGAATAGCAGAGAGCCGTGGCAGGACAACTCGTGTCGGATCTGGTAGAAACCAGCCGCCCGCTGATCGTCATCCTGCCGGCGGCGCGGCCACTCGCTCTCCATACTTCCGGACGACACTGAGCAGCTCGTCCGCGGCGGAGGTATCTGCAAACTCGGACTCGCTAATGGCCGCAGCCACAGCGAGAGCAGCGATCTGGACACTATCATCGTCCGGCCACCAGGTCTCTGCTACCGGGAGGCGGGACAAGCCGTCGGCCACTACATTGTTTGCAGACCTCACGTACTCTACCTCGAACGAAAACTCGAGTAGCCGAGCCTCCCACCGCGCGACTCGACGGTCGACACGGTTAAACCCTTGGGGCCAAAAATCGTGCATAGTGCCTGGTGGTCCGTGCGTAGCGTGAATCTCCTCCCCCCATAAATAGCTTCTCGCTCGTCCACACGCAGGTCAGCGCCTCCCTCTCTACTACTGAGTAGTTTCACTCAGCTGGACTGAACGACTTGGAAGCGTACGCGATGACTCGCGGTTTACCTGAGACGTCCGTTGGCGTGACGCACGCGCCACAGCCCACATCACTGGCGTCTGTGGTCAGGACCGTCGGGAGCGCCGGGTCAAACATCCCCAGCGCCGAAGCGTCCCGGATCACCCGCTTCACCTTGTGGACAGTGTCCGACAGCACTGCTGTCCAGACAAACTTGTCTGCGCGCAGCGCCGCTCGGAGCGACTCTACTGCCTCAGTGAATCGAGCCACACCTCGCGTGGTAGCTGACCGCGCCCAGGAAAGCGCGGAGGCCCTTCTCATCATGGGGTCAGGAGCCTCCAGTAGCGGTCGGATCCGCCCCGGGTCGATGCTCACCCCCGCTGCCGAGACCAGATATCCCAGGTACGAGATTTCTCCCCGGCTGGTCACACTCTTCGACCAGTTCACACGGACGCGGTGAGCCCTGAACCGCTACAACACTTCTCTCAGCCGAGAGTCGTGCTCACTCTGGGAAGCTGCGCAGAGGATATCGTCCAGATAGACCTCTACACCAGGAATTCCCTTCAACATCGAGGACATACCCCGCTGGAAGCATGGTCCAGCGCTGGCGAGACCGAAGTTTACACGCCTGAAACGATAGAGGCCTTGGTGACTCGTGAAGGTTGTGACGCCATGTGACCTTCGTTGTCGGAGCGCCCCTAAACCCCAATCATCATCATCCTCAAGGTTGTGAGGTCCTGACTATCAGGATGGAGCTCCAGCTGATGATACGCATCCTTCAAGTCGCGCCTCGAGAAAACCTGCGAGCCACTGAGACGATCCAACACGTCTTCGATCCTGGGGAGAGGGTAGCCGTCAGTGATCACCGCTTTGTTGACCATCCTCATGTCAACGCAGAGCCGCACGCCGCCGTCTCTTCCGCCCCACCACCAGCGGTGAGACCCAGCTGGAGGCACTCGCCTTTTCAATGACGCCTTGCCTCTCCAGCTGGTCCAGCCGTGCACTTACCTCATCAACCACTGACAGAGGCAGTCGGCGCAGAGGCTTCCTCACTGGGGTCACCCCTGGGTCCACCGTCACCCGGTGCTGGTAGCCAAGTATGGCTGGCTGGTCTTCGGGTGGACCGGAAGGTGGACTGGCCGGTGGGCTGGCGAGGGCAGGTTGCACAGGAGCTGGGCTGGACTGGATCGGAGGCACTGCGGACACCACACACACTTTGTTATCCACAATATTTACCCCAAACACCCGCATCATATCCAAACCCATCAGAGCACGTCCCTGTGCGACAGCATACACACATACATCAGCAGTCCTACCATTACATGACACGGTGACACTGTTCGTCCCCACTACATCTAAGATATCCCCCCCCCCCATAAGCACACAGTTCACGATCTGACTCCTGCAAGTCCCCCCCCCCCCCCCCCCCCCCGACGACCTTCCGGGGGAGGAGGGACACTGGTGACCCAGAGTCTACAATCAACTTCACCTCCGAGCCCTCCCAAGGCCGGGATCACCAGGGAGGACTCCCCCACAGACAGAACTTCCACACTCGAGACCACCTTCTTTCCTTGAGGAGGCTGACGACAATCCTGTGCGAAATGGTTCTGCCTACCACACTTAGCACACTTCACCCTCTGGGCAGGACATCACTGATCACCGCGGCGGTGGCCCAACCTCCCACAACCCCAGCACTGGCTGGAACTCCCGGGCTGCTGCTGCTGCTGAGGAGGAGGCCCAGACTGCTGCTACCACTGTGGAGGTCTGGACTTGCCGCTCCTGCCGCCACCACTGTCATGCTGGCGCCTCGTGCGCTGCTGTACTGCCTGAACTGGAAGGGTTGGTCCGGCACCTACAGCGGTGGGATGCTCCATCTCCTTGGCTTCCCGTTCTGCAGACTGCAGCATCTCCGCTATGGTGAGGGACTTTTCCGGGGTGAGTTCCGACCCCTCCATCAGTAGACGCTGACGGAGCTTAGAGGAGGCCGTTCGCTCGATCAGCTGGTCGCGGATGAACTCGTCTGTCCGATCACTGTATTCACAGGTGCTTGCCAGCTGGCGGAGGGAAGACACCCACTGGAGGACAGGCTCTCCAGGGTGCTGGGCTCGGCTCCGGAACCTGTACCGTTCCGCACACACGTTCTGCTTGGGTGCAAAATGGGCTTCGAGCAGGCGCTTGGCGAAACTGAAGTCATCCTCCCCACCTCCTTAACGCCACCAGGGAGGGACTCGCACACCCGCTGGCCCTCGGCCCCGAGGCAGGTGAGCAACACTGCCTGCTTCCTGGCAGGGGAGAAACAATTCCCGCCCACAGCGACAAGAAAATTGCCGAACATTCTGATCCATCGCGACCAGGGAACTGCCGCGTCGGCCCCGGCCGTAGGCAAAAATGGCGCGGGGGCCGCCGAGAAATCCATGGCTCCCGGTCAAACATACGCGAGTTAACGCCTCGTCGCCACTTGTTGTGTCCCCCTCCACCTGGGGTTCTACTCGGGAACGCCACACACGCCGAAGACTCGGGTGAGCTAACTTTATTCACCTTTAGATCTAAACTGGCGAAGACAACCACAACAAAACCTCGTGCCTGTCTCCGGAGGTCACGTCCTTAGTGGTGGCCACCAACAACAGTCGCATTAACCCTCGCCCTACGGAAGCTTTTTTCACCTTCGCCCTACGGGGGTGCCTGACAGCCCCCCCCCCCCCACCCTGTTAACTTCCAAACCAAGCAACTTAGAGCAATGCGGTAAGAACCAGCATGTTGCCTGTCATGAGAGGAATCTAACAGTATGCGACTTTTAGGTTTCAGGTCAACGGGTGACCTTCCAGGTCAAGTGAATGACCTCGGATTTACCACGTCCAGAACAGCGATTTTGCTCTTCAGAAAACCTCAAAATTAGAAATTGATAAATGTAAAATAAAAGGCATGTTCCTAGACCATTTTTGGCTCAGAAATAAAAATAGAGTAATTATTTGTTCGTATCTTGTCCAAAAATGTCAAAAAAAGTTATTAAAAAAAAATGACGTCATCAGTTTCTTACACTTAGGAAGCCATCACTCAGTCAATAATGGAGATATTGCTTTGAAATTTGGTATGAGTATGGTCCATGCTCAGTTCTCTCACATATATTCTGGTTTTTCTAATATCTTCGAAAATTTTGATTTTGTGGGGATTAAACAAAAAAAATGTTTGTATTTTAGGGGTCAAAAACCCAAAATTTTGAAAATCCGAGATTGCCATTTTAAAGAAAATGCCATTTTGTATCTTTGGTAAATTGAGTTTGCAATTTGCTTTAAAACTCTGTTTTCTAAGATTTTTCTAATATTTCATTTTTTTTTTACCAACATGACGTCATCAAAACATTATTATCTCCCAAAATCCTTAACCTATTTCAAATAAATGTTTACTGCCTACGTATAATTGTTGTAAACTCAGCTACCAAAAATGTCAGCAAGATGCACCACATATGTCAAAAGTTATTCAAGAAAAACATCAGGGGGGGCTGTCAGCCCCCCCCCCCCCCCCGTAGGGCGAGGGTTAAATATAACATCGTAGCAAGGGCGAATTGGACAGCGTCGCAAATGGTTTGATAACGGAAAATAAACATATATAATCCCGAACCGTAACATCAACTTCTGTAGTGCCAATCAGACGGCAATGATAAATAATCTGATCTGATCAGCACTATTCGCCCACCATCAAACGAATACCACTTTGGCGCACGAAATATAAACAAACGAATAATGCAGACCCAACATCTCCCTACTTAGAACTGTTAGTACTTTGAATTGCGACATGTGTTTGTCTTTCCCCCGGCCCCAAGTAGCTGCACGATGAAGTACCTAGGTATATAACTTGCAAGTGAGTTTGCTATTTCCAATTCCAATAAGTTTTGCATAAGATTGGTTGAGATCTTCGTTGTTCTGTCTGACCTTACCATTCCATTGTTGATTGTTTTTAATGTTATGCTCTGCAGTCTTCTCCCAGGCAATTATGATCTCCGTAGATAAGCAGGTAATTACGAGCGAGCGCTTCGCGCTCGCTCGTCCTTCCGTGGTATATGGGAGAAATCTGAATATGAGCGACCCGGCTCGGCCCGACCCGACCCGGCCCGTGGCGACGCTTTTGAGAAGCTAATATCTCTGCAACCACACGTCCGATTGACAAGCGGGTTTCTTTGCTGAGTAGCCCCATCCAACCAAACCTGTTTGAGACCGGTGCCGACTCATGTCGGTCACTACCACTGCACGTGGCGCGTGCCGTGTGAGGGGTGTTGAAAAGTGTTCTCTCGCAAAAACTTCGCAACGGCTGGGCAGATTGTGTTAAATTTTGGTGTGTGGTTAGGGACCCTCCGCCGCCGCCTTCCCACAAGTCATGGGTGGGGTGTCTGCACGTGCGCACCCCTATTCTATATCTCAGGAACGGCTGAGCCGATTGTGTTCAAATTTGGTGTGTGGTTAGGGACCCTCCGCCGCCGCCTTCCCACAAGTCATGGGTGGGGTGCCTCTGCACGTGCACACCCCTATTATATATCTCAGGAACGGCTGAGCCGATTGTGTACAAATTTGGTGTATGGTTGGGGACATCCAGCCGCCAATTTCCCACAAGTCAGGGGTGGAGTGCCTCTGCACGTGCGCACGTGCACACCTTTTTTTGTATCTCAGAAACTACTCGCCCTATCGAGTTGAAATTCACCATACATTTCCTTCGCGCTCGCTCGTTCATCGCCGCCTACGGCGCCTTACTGGTAGGTATGATTGCCTAAGTCAGGCATCATGAATGTTCTGTTGGCAGGGTTTCATGAACTATCATTTACCAACAGAGCCTTCCTAGGTAGTAGTTAAACTAGTACCTACTTCCTACAATATGAAACTCATATTTTGTCCGTAGAATCAGTTTGAATCGATTCATTTGGTGATTCCTTGGTGATTCTTCGCAGCACAATGATTCGATTCTTGATTCACATTGATGTTTGCGTAAAAGTAATCGATTCACCTGTGATTCTTCGTCAAATTATGTGATTCTTGAATCGTTAATCTATTCACCATGAATCGTTTACAAGTCTGCTCTGGAACGGCTGAGCCGATTGTGTTCAAATTTGGTGCGTGGTTAGGGACCTCTCAGCGCCCACTTTCCCACAAGTCAAAGGTGCCTCTGCACGTGCGCACCCTTTTTTGTATCTCAGAAACTACTTGCCCGATCGAGTTGAAATTCCCCATACATTTCCTTCGCGCTCGCTCGTGCATCACCAACTACGGCGCCTTACTAATTAGTATCTCCTGTAGATACCGCTGATTATTATCTCCTGTATATAACGCTGATGAGTATCTCCTGTAGATACTGTGCCTGATTAATATTTCCTGTAGATACCGATAATTAGCATCTCCTGTAGATACCGCTGATTAGTATCTCCTGTAGATACCGCTGATTAGTATCTCCTGTAGATACCGCTGATTAGTATCTCCTGTAGATCAGACTTGTCAACGATTCAATGTGAATCGACTACTTTTGATTGAATCATTCTTATTTCAAATGAATCACTCATGAATCGATTCACCTCATGCGCAAACATGTTGTGAGTCACTGATTGAATCATTCATACAGAGAAAATAGGCTGATTGAATCATTCATTGCTCAAAGAATCATTATTTTTTGGTCGAACAGCATAAGCTGTCCAAAAAATATGCCAGCGGCCCAGCATTCATCTGTGCCCTGTGGATACTTAACCCGGCAGTCACTGGGGTATATTCTGTAACACGACTCACTGTGGGTTTTTTTTTTAGCCCCCCCCCCCCCCCCTGGTATATTCAGAACCAATGATCGCAGCGGGACGCACAAGGCGGCATTCGAAAGCGCTCAATGATATAAGCCTAACGCAAACTTAAAAATGGCAAATTAAGGTCACATGTCAGGTCATGGTCAATTCAAAAGGTCAAAGTCGGGGTATTTGAGTTTATGGACAATACTTGCCATCCATGGCCTTCGATTGCGCCTATAATCACCCAAAGTGCTGTCAAGGGTATGATACATATCCCACATGAGCTAAAGTGAGATTGTTGCAAAAGATCAAGGTCAAGGTCAGGTCACAAAATGTCACTACACGCAAAATATCTACGAACGTCATGCAGAACATGTTTTATGTATGCTTTTACGCGTATAATTCGATAGTGGTAGTCATTTTACCACCTGACTATATTTACGTGAATTTAGTGTCAAGTTCAGGTTAAGTTAAGTATTGACTGGTCCAACTGGTTCTCCGCTGCAAACCCTGCTCATTCCTCACACCAGTTTCTAGTTGACATCCAAGACTGTTTCTTATTCCAACATGTCACCAAATCCACGCGCTTCAGACAGGGAGAAGCACCACACACATTGGATCTGCTGATCACAAACGAGGAAGGAATGCTAACGAACCTGAGACACGCTTCTGGAATAGGTCATAGTGATCACGTCATCCTAACGGCTGTTGTAAAGTGCTATACCCCCAAGCTGGTAATGGCTGTCCCGAAGCCCAACTACAACAGGGCCGACTTCAACCAGTTGAATACCATGATCACCAACATGGATTGGGACGGGATGACTGGTATGCCCATGTACAGGGCCTACGAGTTCTTCCGAAGAAACCTGGAGACGATGGTGCAAGTCTGCATCCCAACGTCTAGGGCAAGCCGAAAACATAATAATAGATACATAAATAGCAATGCTATGCAACTTAAAAAGAAAAAAGAGCATCTCTGGAAGAAATGCACAGCGTCCCAAGATCCGCTCGATCACGCTAGGTTTACAAGGTGCAGAAATCAGCTGAGGAGCCTAACCAGAAAACTGCGACATGATTATGAGGCGAGCATCGTGGCAAATTTGAAGCAAAATCCAAAGGGATTCTGGCGCTACTCAAATTCAAGACTCCATACAGAAAGCAGGATCGACGATCTCGTAGACTCAAACGGAACTCTGGCCACCTGCGATGCGGACAAAGCAAGCATGTTAAACACCTTCACCAGCGTGTTCACCACCGAAGACTCATCTGGCATTCCGGTTCTGACGCACCGATTTGATGGGGAAGCTATCACTGACATCGATATCACCGCTGCTGCAGTCAAAAGCAAACTGACAGGACTGAAACTGCCCAGGGCTGCCGGCCCTGACGGTGTCCACTCCAGGCTCCTTCGGGAATGCGCTGTGTCCCTCGCCGCGCCCCTGGCCACCCTCTACCGTAAGAGCCTTGATACTGGCTCACTCCCCGAAGACTGGAAGATTGGGTCGATTACTCCTATTTTAAGAAGGGCAGCAAGCAGGACCCCGGAAATTACCGCCCCATTAGTCTCACATCCATACCTTGCAAGGTCATCGAATCGCTTATCCGCGACGCAATAATGTCCCACATGCTTGACACCCACCAGCTCTCCGGACCAACACGGCTTCCGCCCAAGACGCTCCTGCTCTTCTCAGCTGCTTCACATGCTTGAAGACTGGACCAACATGCTTGAGGATGGCAAGCCAGTTGACTCTATCTACTTAGACTACCGCAAAGCATTCGATGCCGTTCCCCATTTGCGCCTACTGAGCAAACTGAGAGGCTACGGTATTGAGGGGAAGCTGCTTCGCTGGATCCAGGTCTTCCTCAGTGATCGCAAGCAGCGTGTTGTGCTGAACGGCTGCCAATCAGACTGGTCTGCGGTGTTGAGCGGTGTGCCGCAAGGCTCCGTCTTAGGCCCCCTGCTCTTCGTCATCTTCATAAACGACCTGCCTGACGTCATCCAGAATCACATCAACAAATTTGCAGATGACACCAAGATATACTGTGGAGTGACAAACAGGAGCGACTCGGAGGTACTGACATCAATCAAGCTGTCCAGTGGTCAAACCGGTGGCAACTACCCTTCAATGAAGACAAATGCAAGGTTCTCCATGTCGGCTCCACAAACCCACATCACACTTATACAATGTGCAACAGTGAGCTCGAAACCACTTCCTGTGAAAAAGCCCTGGGCATCCTTGTGGACGCAGACTTAAAATTCCGAAAACAAGCAACCGCCGCCGCGGCGAAAGGGAACCAGATCCTGAGCGTTATCAGGCGATCTTTTCAAAAGATAGACCACGACACGCTCCCTCTCTTATACAAGACCTTAGTGCGTCCTCACCTCGAATATGGCAATGCTGTATGGGGCCCCTTCAACAGAGCAGACCAGATTATCATCGAGCGAGTACAGCGCCGTGCCACTCGTCTGATCACCAGTATTCGCCATGAGCCATACACCCAGCGCCTCCGACTACTCAAGCTGCCATCACTGTACTACAGACGAAGGCGAGGTGACATGATCCTGCTCTACCAACTCTTCCATGGAGGGATGGACATGCAGCCAGACATCTTCTTCACGTCCGCACCCTCTGGAGCTACGAGAGGTCATCGCTGGAAACTGAGGAAGCCGTGAGCCGAGTCAAGAGCAAGACGAAATACCCTCGGCGTAAGAGTGATCAACGACTGGAACTCCCTCCCGGAATCTGTCGTCTCTGCCCAAACTGTTAACCTGTTCAAGGCCAGTCTCGACACGCACTGGTCCTCCATCATCTATGTCATTCCTGACCAAGGCTGATGCCAAGCTGTTGCCTGTTATGTGCTCGGAGAGAACGGTACCCACAGGTGATTGCCTGTCTAAATTCCGACAATATACGGTACGGTACGGTAAGTTCAGGTCACTGAAGGTCAAAATGTGAAATTGATAAATCGAAATGAAAAAAAATATATATATATATATCAGTTTTATCTATAAAAAAAACAATGCTGGCATTTATTTGTCTGTATCCCGTCAATAAAAGCCAAAAAACGCAATTTCAAAATATTACGTCATGATTTACCCATACTTTATATGCCATGACAGTCAAAAAAGATTATATCATTTTGAAATTTGGTATGATAGTTGCCCATATGTCGTTATCTGACATATATTCCGTTTTTTCAATATCATTGAAAAAAATTGATTTTGTGAGCATTAAAAAAAAAATGGGGTAAAAAACTCAAATTTTCGAAATTTCGAGATAGCTGGTTTGTAGCCCTTGTAATTGTCTACCTTTAAGCGTTTTTCGATTGCATTTTGCTTCAAATGCGGCGTGTGTACGGCCTGGCAAAGTTTAGCCGATTTTGGAGTCAAAATCGTGTTTAGTGACGTCACTAAATTCACTATATCTCAAAAAACGTCTGACGATTTTTTTTATTTTTTTTCTCGCAAAAGGTGTAAAAATGATGCCCGGAAAGGTACTGAAATTTTGGCGTCGATATCTGCATTAGTTATTGAGATATTACTAATATTCCTAAGGGGGGCTAAAAAAGTCCCTCCCCAGTGACTCGCGGGTTAATGGCCAATTATATAAGCTGTGTCCTGAGCTGTGGCCTGTAATGCATCCATGCGTGAAGAAAGCGAGGCTTTGTGTCCAGCTCCAGTGGGCAAAGCCACTGTTCAATCAGCCCTAACTAGGTACCTTGGTACTGGCTAGTGGTAGGTACCTAAGTACTTAGATAAGGTAACTAACTCATACTTCGGTTCATAAACCACACAGTACACGCACACCTTGTTCACACGACAAAATTATCAAAAGGTACCCACCTTTTCCTAATTTCTAGACTATACCATATCATAAACAAACATTTGCATGACTTCCGCATGTCCCAAATATCACTGTCGCACCTGCGCCGCTTTATTCCACATCATGCTTTATAAAAAAAAATACCTTATGCAAAATCAAAATAAATGTTCTATTCGCTCAAAAAAAAAGCGAAACGTAAAGTCATTAATGTATTAATAGTCATTTCCCGGTACCTAGTTGGGCTGATTGAACAGTGGCTTTGTGCCCACTGGAGTTGGACACAAAATGGAAATGGAACTTGGAATTTGCAATGATAATAAATATTATAAATATATCATTTTATAATCAAAATAAACAACCTATTTCCCATTTTAGCCAATGTCCTGCAATTGGTGACGTGTCCTCTCTGCCGTCGCGCCACTTTCGCCCACGGCCGCCCGCTGCTTTTATCTAACTAACCTAACTATTTTCATAATTCAATAACAACATTCAATGACGTCATTGAAATTTCTACAAGGGTTTTGAATGACTGCAAACTGCAAAGAGAGCTGTCTGACTTAAAGATAGTTATCCACATTGCGAGTCGTTGTGAATGATCATGCATGAGCCACTCATATTAGCCGTGAGTCACTGTGAATGGATTCACCATGACCAATGATAATGTTGAGTGATTGAATCATGATTGAATCATTCATTATGGTAATGTTGAGTGGTTGAATCATGATTGAATCATTCATTATGGTAATGTTGAGTGATTGAATCATGATTGAATCATTCATTATGGTTCGTGAATCACTGTGAATCGACTCATGACAAATATGAATAATTGACAAGTCTGCTGTAGATACCGTTGATTAGTATCTCCTGTAGATACTGTGTCTGATTAGTATCTCCTGTAGATAACGCTGATTAGTACCTCCTGTAGATACCGTTGATTACCGAGCGGGCGCGAAGCGCCCGTGAGGTTTCTCGTCATCTTACTAGACACATTTGCATACGACCCGGCACGACCCGGCACGACCCGGCACGACCCGGCCATACAGACGCTTTTCGGAAGCTTAACTTTGCAACCACTGCTCCGATTGAGATTGGGTCTTCACCTTTGGATAGGTCCATCAAATCAATTTGTTTTTTGGTACGGTGCGTTCTGATAGAGGTGGTACCACAGCGCGTGGCAGTTAACAAACGCGAACGTCGAAATTAACAAAATACCTTGCTAAAATGATTCTTGATAAAAAAATGGATGTATTATTATAAGCATTGATTTATACGCTGAAGCATGCAGCGCTCAGGGCCTCGTTTCATAAAGCTTTTGGCGTAACTTACGAAATGCGTGAGTTACGCCATCAAAAGCTACGCACCGTAAATGAGTCCGTTTCACCAAGGTGCCGACGGAGGTGTTTACTCCGGCGCAGTTTGCGTTGCTGGCGTAAACAATCAAGGGTGTTTTACAAATTGAAGTGTATTGAAAGCATTATAATAAACATTTGTTCTTAATGCAATTATTGAAATTTGAAACATACAAATATTAAAAAAATATTTGTAAAATAAATAATGTTAAAATATCGTTTCTGAGTAAATAAATAACAAATATTTTCTCGACCCAGGCGAAAGCCATTAGAGCTGCCATTATCGAGCCCACGTATCCGGTGTGAGAATTTAAAGTCCGCACGTATGTGGGTTTAGTGAAAAGCTCGCGTGATTCTCGTTCTTTGTTCTTATTTAATTAATACATTACTAGTAAATCAAATTAATAATACGCTTTCTATTGCATGTGAACAGTCATGATGATAATGCCGATAGAACCACCAACAGAAATCCTCGTCTCACAAATGAATCGGACATATTGCATCTTGCCAGCACGCAACGCAAAACGATGCGAGACAGATTTACTTTATATATACATGTAATCCAGTCCTGGATCCAGGCAGAGGGCGCTGGGGTCCCCCCCCCCCCCCCCCTGGGCCCGGGTCCCGCCCATGTCGTGCCATACAAACGCGCCCGTAGGGCGCAACTTTTTGTACGTCGCCCCCCCCCCCCCCCCCCGACTGAAATCCTGGATCCGCACCTGTAACCTGCCACCGTCGAGACTATTGCCCGCATCTTCATTTGAGGTCGGCCAAAACATTGTTTGTCGATTGTGTTTGCGTATTATACCGCCTCTCCTTCCGCACCATGCGGAAGGAGAGTCACTGGCCGGAGGGACGCCGTCACTCGCCGAAGAGGGACAGTCACTAGTCGGAGTCGGAGGGGCGCCGTCGCTGGCTGGAGGGGCGCTGTCACGGGCCGGAGAGGCGCCGCCCTCACTGGCCGGGGGCGCAGTGGCCGGGGGCCGCAAAAGTGACGTTACTGGCCGGGGAGCGTCCTCACTGGCCGGAGTGGCGCAGTCACTGGCCAGAGGGGCGTCGTGACCGATCAGAGGGGCGCCAGCTTTGCATGGGCACCTCGGGTCCAAAGGACCAGGTCATGACCTGCATGACCTGATACTCGGTACGCCACTGCATGATGCAATGTATGAAATATGAATCCAATCCATTACGGACTCATATGGGCTATGGCATGAATCATGCGTAGTTACTGATCTAATTGTGGTTAGTGTGAAACAGTCCAGTGTATAGATGGCAGCACATAAAACAGATGAGAAGCTAAGATGATATGTCACGATGACACGTCATGACATGTCATGACGACAGATGGCTTATCTAATAGGAAGTTCACTGACAACAAATTGATGTGTTCAGCCACGCCACCAAAACACACAAACTCAGACACTGATGCCTTTATTGATCAGCAGTCAGTATAGATGTCAGAAAAAGTGCCTTGAAAATTCCACAATTTGCCTTAATTCGGTGAAAACTCAATGATGATCTCATTCAACACACAGGTCTATGGCGGCACTTGTCTTCAATGCCTCGCTCATAGCTTCAACTGTATCTTACATTGGCCTTCCATCACGGTGTTGCTCCCAATATCCATATTTGTTCAGCTTTCATCCACTCTTAACTGCAGCTTCGCATGAACAGACATTTTCCTACCAATTTCACTCACCAGCTGCAGACAACTGATAATGTTTGTTCCAGAAGAAGTTGTGGGGTGGGAAGCATTGGAGGAAGAAAACTGAATTGATGCACGCCCACAGTTGTATTAATTCCAGGTATCAAAACCCAAGAACAGAACAAATGAATCATGCCCGACGTGATCTTGATTCTGACTTGGACTCCAAGAACAGAGAGGGATGTGGTTGCATCTTGGAGGACCTGTGCACCACAGTCGACAATCAACGAATGGTCACTGTTCACTGGTCACATTGGTCACATTAGCGTTTGCAAGAGGCAATTGAATATGCTATAATAAATGGCAAGCATTCAGCATACCTATACAATAGGCTTAATAAGTTTTGTGTGATGTGATTTTTGACATGACATCAACATTTTTGACATGACATAGATGATTCTGGCTAAATATATGAATAACTAATGATTGGAATCAAATTTTGAGGCACTAGCTGACTGAAATGAGATGTCTGAATTTTCAACTTTGAACCACAGTTTACAAAAGTAATGGATAGGTTTAGGAATGTTGGTCATCATGCACCTATAGATGCATGGTGACAAAATTTGGGAAGGTGTGTCTCAGTGGGGAATATTGCAGCGTCAACACATCTATGTCTCGCCACAGTATCTGCTATAATGCCCAATGTGTGATGGTCATTAGTATTGCATTAGTAATCATATTAATATTAGCATAGGTAATGCCAGAGAAATAAAACTAACCCCAGGCATGGCTTGCATTAGCATTTCCTGAGTATTGACATTGGTAAGGGTTAGTTACACCTTAGTTTGCATGAGTTTTACCTTAGGGCGGGCTAAGCATTACATGATTATTACCTTAGTAAGGGTTAGTTTTGCTAGTAAGGGCCTGAGTGTTACTGTTGTGAGTTATGACAACTCACGTAAATACTCAGGCAAAACTCATCCTTGTGCGAGTTTAGCCTTGGTATTGCATGATAAATACTAAATAAATGTGAGTTTTACTGTAGTGAGTTTTGACAACTCAGGCAAGGCATGAAATGTGAGCATTTTTTTCCAGTGTACCTGGCCAATTCACAGCTTACCTAAAAAACATGAACTCATGAAAATAAAATAATTTGAACTGGTGAACTTATACGTTTGTGGCTTAATTACCTGTGAGCCATGCTTGTGTCTCCCTGTATCATGGTCATTAAATGTTACATGTTATGTTCAAATTATTAGTGTGGCTAATGTACAAAAGAACCACAATACAAATAACCATGAAAAATCACCATAAGTATGATACCCAACTACCAGTCGGCATTACGCTATCTCCTTGCTCACTACTACTGGTCAGAGAAGTCTTGTAAATCATGTTAATTCATTGAAAACAATGTTTGCCATCTATTACAACATTGCACAAATGATATGAGACTACAGTGAATTATAAATCAATTCTTACAAACACATGTATGTCATGAGGTGGTCCACATGGTATTTGAGACACTCAAATTCTTCAGAGATTCGACTAATACCTCAGTTTCTTGCTTCACATAAATATCTTGCTATGCTCTTGAAGTAAGTTTCAATGTAAAATCATCACACCAGCCTCTAATATCGCCGCCAGGCTCACAAAATATGCCAGCAAGGCAATCAAAACAACTTTCAAGGCCATCGGAGCACTAAAACAACGCAACAAATCCTTGCGTTGCTTTTACCGAAAATCAAGGGCCTGAAATATTATTTGACATAAGCTACGCCCTTTTATGAAACGCAAATGCCGTAACTTACGAAAATTCGGTGCTTTGACGTAAATGAAGCGGCGTAGTTTCAATGGCGTAGCTTACACCGTTTTTTTTCTTTATGAAACGGAATTGGCGTAGGCTACGCCAAAAGCGGCGTCAACTACGTAGGTTCGTAGGTTACGCCGCTTTATGAAACGAGGCCCAGGACGCACTCCCTTTTGGCGGATTGGGAAAGGAGATCATGAACAATTAAAGGGAAATAATGACCTTTTGATTTTGTTGCAACAATTTCTGAGGCTACCGTTATGGTTTTAAAATTATTTTATTTAAATTTAAGAATTACATAAAATTATTCCCAAATGCAAAGTTGTAAGTTTGGAAAAAATAAAACAAGTACCTTGTGTACTTCATGAAGGTCATTGACAAATTCGTCCTTCCCTACCATTGTGTACATCGAGTGCGTCATTTTTGGAGGCTCTGTGACGTTTCCGATCAAACTGAGCGCTGCTCGGACACACGCTAGTAGCGCTAGTAGCGCTTTCGTTCTCCATGGCAACCAGGCGTCAGCCAATCAAAAGCCAGAAAGGGAATACGTTCTGGCTTTTCATTGGCTCACGCCTGGTTGCCATGGAGAACGAACGCGCTACTAGCGTGCGTTCGAGCAGCGCTCTGATCCGTGAAGCAATCCGTGAAGCATCCGTGATGCATGACTGACTATCAGTATAAGTCATGAATAACAACAACATGCAAACTATACCAACTCGAATAAAATAAGAGCGGAATGAATTGAACCCCAGGCAAGCTAGTATTCGCAAAGCACTCGGCACTGCGCGCCACAATAGCAAAAGGTGAGGGAAATGCATATTGGGTACAATATTATTACGTCACAAGTTTCTGAAGTGTCAACTACTATGAAATGCAGTGATAAAATACCTTTAATAATGATTAACAAGAAAATTCAAACTTAAAAACAATCATTTGAATAAGTCTTTAATTAGCTTTCAACTCAAAATCAGATATATTTTGCAATGCTACACAAGAATGGCACCAGTGACGTCATTAACAAAACCTGCTACGGGACTTGGGTATACTAATCAGGAACAACTCGCCACAATGGTTAAGTGCGCCGAGAAGCATGACGATGACTTTGTAAACAAATCGCCGACGCTAAATAGGTCGCCGTCGATGTGCATCGATGAGCTTCCGATTTAATTGCCAGTTTTGTGTTATTGTTTGTTAGTTTTTTGGGGGAAAATTATTATTTTTCATGATAATATAAAGCATAGTGGTATATAGAGCCACAGACAAATTATACAATACTCCTAATGTTGAAAACGAATCGATTTTCACAAATTGAGGGTCGCAACCACTAACTATGCCGCCGTTGATGTGCATCGATGAGCTTCCGATTTTATTGCCACTTTTTCCAATCGCTGTTAGTTTTAGAAGATCGCCAGGCATATAATCACAACAAGCAGAACGCACAATATATTTTCCACTCCATTGCGTTAAAAAAAACAATACGGGAAAAGCCCGCAGTTTGATGAGGACCAAAAGTACTTGCAAGTACCGGTCGTTAACAGTGTGGAACGCTTATCAACTTTAACTTGAAATATCTTTCGGTAGGGAAGTTTGCATGCAAAATGTGATGAATTTACAATATATTTTGGTCTCGTCTGGCGATTTCAAGTGCTAACTCCATTTTTGTGGAAAAAGGTCATTATTTCCCTTTAAAGGGAAATAATGACCTTTTGATTTTGTTAGCAACAATTTCTTAGGCTACCGTTATGGTTTTAAAATTAATTTATTTAAATTTAAGAATTAAATCAAATTAATCCCAAATTCAAAGTTGTAAGTTTGGAAAAAATACAAAACCTTGTGTACTTCATGAAGGTCATTGACAAATTCGTCCTTCCCTACCAGTATTCGCAAAGCACTCGGCACTGCGCCACAATAGCAAAAGGCGAGAGAAATGCATATTTGATACAATATTATTACGTCATAAGTTTCTGAAGTGTCAACTACTATGAAATACAGTGATAAAATACCTTTAATAATGATTAACAACAGAATTCAAACTATTTGAATAAGTCTGGCTGAAAAAAAATTAGCTTTCAACTCAAAATCAGATATATTTTGCAATGCTACACAAGAATGGCACCAGTGACGTCATTAACAAAGCCTGCTGTGGGACTTGTGTATACTAATCAGGAACAACTCGCCACAATGGTTAAGTGCGCCGAGAAGCATGACAATGACTTTGTAAACAAATCGCCGACGCTAAATAGGTCGCCGTCGATGTGCATTGATGAGCTTCCGAATGAATTGCCAGTTGTGTTATTGTTTGTTAGTTTTTTTGGGAAAAATTATTATTTTTCATGATAATATAAAGCATAGTGTTATATACAGCCACAGACAAATTATACAAAACTCCTAATGTTGAAAACAAATGAATTGATTTTCAAAAATTGAGGGTCGCAACCACTAACTATGCCGCCGTTGATGTGCATCGATGAGCATCCGATTTTATTGCCACTTTGTTCAATCGCTGTTAGTTTTAGAAGATCGCCGGGCATATAATCACAACAAGCAGAACGCACAATATATTTTCCACTCCATTGCGTAAAAAAACAATACGGGAAAAGCCCGCAGTTTGATGAGGACCAAAAAGTACTTGCAAGTACCGGTCGTTAAAAGTGTGGAACGCTTATCAACTTTAACTTGAAATATCTTTCGGTAGGAAAGTTTTCATGCAAAATGTCATGAATTTACAATATATTTTGGTCTCGTCTGGCGATTTCAAGTGCTAACTCCATTTTTGTGGGAAAAGGTAATTATTTCCCTTTAATACAACTTAATTTTTATGTTGGCATGCCTTGCGGCCTGGCAATTTTTCTGGAGGACTAAAATGACTGTTACTACCACGTGTGCTCCCTTACCGTTTCATATTTCAAACCTCTTATAGCTTTACCAGAGCGCGCTCGCTCGGTCATCGCCCAAAAAGGCGTTTTACTGGTTAGTATCTCCTGTAGATACTGTGCCTGATTAGTATCTCCTGTATATACGGCTGATTAGTATTTCCTGTAGATACCGCTAATTAGTAACTCCTGTATATACGGCTGATTAGTATCTCCTGTAGATACCGCTGATTAGTATCTCCTGTAGATACGGCTGATTAGTATCTCCTGTAGATACGGCTGATTAGTATCTCCTGTAGATACCGCTGATAAGTATCTCCTGTAGATACGGCTGATTAGTATCTCCTGTAGATACGGCTGATTAGTATCTCCTGTAGATACGGCTGATTAGTATCTCCTGTAGATACGGCTGATTAGTATCTCCTGTAGATACCGCTAATTAGTAACTCCTGTAGATACAGGGTCCTATGATTGCTTTGGAGCTGGTGTGCAGAGTGGACAATTCTGGCTAAAAATAAGCATAAAGAGTGGAAAATTCAACCCAAAAACATGTGTACTAGGCCTTATCAACACCCAATTAGGCCCGCTCACCAGCATTAGTCATCAATTATGCCACGTCTTAGGTACCTGTCCTTCCCTCATCAGGCTGTCCCATCAGTACATCCATATATCAGTATCAGGATTCCAATTATCCAATACATTTAAAAATAAGGAGTGGAAAATTCACAGTAAAACCCCGGAAAAGAGTGGGAAAATAATATCCACATGTTGTCGTTTTCCACCCTAATTTCCAAATGCTAGGACACTGTAGATACGGCTGATTAGTATCTCCTGTAGATACCGCTGATTAGTATCTCCTGTAGATACGGCTGATTAGTATCTCCTGTAGATACGGCTGATTAGTATCTCCTGTAGATACGGCTGATTAGTATCTCCTGTAGATACTGTGCCTGATTAGTATCTCCTGTAGATACCGCTGATTAGTATCTCCTGTAGATACGGCTGATTAGTATCTCCTGTAGATACTGTGCCTGATTAGTATCTCCTGTAAATACCGCTGATTAGTATTTCCTGTAGATACGGCTGATTAGTATCTCCTGTAGATACTGTGCCTGATTAGTATCTCCTGTAAATACCGCTGATTAGTATTTCCTGTAGATACGGCTGATTAGTATCTCCTGTAGATACTGTGCCTGATTAGTATCTCCTGTAAATACCGCTGATTAGTATCTCCTGTAGATACTGTGCCTGATTAGTATCTCCTGTAAATACCGCTGATTAGTATTGTATTGTATACATCATCGGGTCTCTCCACAATTGATTGGGTTATTCTTAGACCCTCGTCACATAGAAGGCAGACGTGGTTCATATACATGACTTTACATGACTAATCGTTCATCCAATCTGCCACTGCACTGCAGGCTTATACTCTATGCACAATTCTACCTTAAACACAAATTTACATAGACTCATTCGAGACAGTCAATCGAGCAGACAATCTACAGTTACTCGGTGCTGCGAAGCGACTTGCGGACGTGTGACTTAAAGAGCCTCTGGGACATACCGGACACTCCTCGGTTGATGGCAAGCTCTTTATACTGCTTAGCAGCGCGGTACATGTACTGCCTCTTACCGTGGTTCAACTTTACACGAGACAGGGTGAGGTTATTTGACTGCCTGGTATCACGGCGAGCAATTTCATGGTTGTACACCAGCGACGAACGGATAACGTCAGGTTTTTCGGTAGTCAGTATGCTATGCATCAAACAGAGGTCGAAGTACATCACGTATTGATGCGCCGATAGCCAGCCTAGTTCCTCGATAACATCAGAGATGTGGTCGTATTTTCTTCGTCCTGATAGCACTCGGGCAGCGAAGTTGAACACTTTTTGGAATTCCAATATGTGAGTAAGGTTCGCACTGCCATGCACTTGTGCACAGTATCTCACATGGGAGAACACCAGCGCATCGATGATCTTTGGGAGAACACTCGGTGGGAGAACCTGCTTGGCATTCAGTATGCCTATGAGTATGACGGTACATTTACCTACCACATGATAAATATGATCCTCATAGGACAGATAAGGGTCCATGTAGATACGGCTGATTAGTATCTCCTGTAGATACCGCTGATTAGTATCTCCTGTAGATACCGCTGGTTAGTATCTCCTGTAGATACCGCTAATTAGTATCTCCTGTAGATACCGCTAATTAGTATCTCCTGTAGATACGGCTGATAAGTATCTCCTGTAGATACTGTGCCTGATTAGTATCTCCTGTAGATACCGCTAATTAGTATCTCCTGTAGATACCGCTGATTAGTATCTCCTGTAGATACGGCTGATTAGTATCTCCTGTAGATACCGCTGATTAGTATCTCCTGTAGATACGGCTGATTAGTATCTCCTGTAGATACCGCTGATTAGTATCTCCTGTAGATACCGCTAATTAGTATCTCCTGTAGATACCGCTGATTAGTATCTCCTGTAGATACGGCTGATTAGTATCTCCTGTAGATACCGCTGATTAGTATCTCCTGTAGATACGGCTGATTAGTATCTCCTGTAGATACCGCTGATTAGTATCTCCTGTAGATACCGCTGATTAGTATCTCCTGTAGATACGGCTGATTAGTATCTCCTGTAGATACCGCTGATTAGTATCTCCTGTAGATACGGCTGATTAGTATCTCATGTAGATACCGCTGATTAGTATCTCCTGTAGATACGGCTGATTAGTATCTCCTGTAGATACCGCTAATTAGTATCTCCTGTAGATACCGCTGATTAGTATCTCATGTAGATACCGCTGATTAGTATCTCCTGTAGATACGGCTGATTAGTATCTCCTGTAGATACCGCTGATTAGTATCTCCTGTAGATACCGCTAATTAGTATCTCCTGTAGATACGGCTGATTAGTATCTCCTGTAGATACGGCTGATTGGTATCTCCTGTAGATACCGCTAATTAGTATCTCCTGTAGATACGGCTGATTAGTATCTCCTGTAGATACGGCTGATTGGTATCTCCTGTAGATACCGCTAATTAGTATCTCCTGTAAATACCGCTGATTAGTATCTCCTGTAGATACCGCTGATTGGTATCTCCTGTAGATACCGCTAATTAGTATCTCCTGTAGATACGGCTGATTAGTATCTCCTGTAGATACTGTGCCTGATTAGTATCTCCTGTAGATACCGCTGATTAGTATCTCCTGTAGATACCGCTGATTAGTATCTCATGTAGATACCGCTGATTAGTATCTCCTGTAGATACCGCTGATTAGTATCTCCTGTAGATACCGCTGATTAGTATCTCCTGTAAATACCGCTAATTAGTATCTCCTGTAGATACGGCTGATTAGTATCTCCTGTAGATACCGCTGATTAGTATATCCTGTAGATACCGCTGATTAGTATCTCCTGTAGATACGGCTGATTAGTATCTCCTGTAGATACCGCTGATTAGTATCTCCTGTAGATACCGCTAATTAGTATCTCCTGTAGATACGGCTGATTAGTATCTCCTGTAGATACGGCTGATTGGTATCTCCTGTAGATACCGCTAATTAGTATCTCCTGTAGATACGGCTGATTAGTATCTCCTGTAGATACGGCTGATTGGTATCTCCTGTAGATACCGCTAATTAGTATCTCCTGTAAATACCGCTGATTAGTATCTCCTGTAGATACCGCTGATTGGTATCTCCTGTAGATACCGCTAATTAGTATCTCCTGTAGATACGGCTGATTAGTATCTCCTGTAGATACTGTGCCTGATTAGTATCTCCTGTAGATACCGCTGATTAGTATATCATGTAGATACCGCTAATTAGTATCTCCTGTAGATACGGCTGATTAGTATCTCCTGTAGATACGGCTGATTGGTATCTCCTATAGATACCGCTAATTAGTATCTCCTGTAGATACGGCTGATTAGTATCTCCTGTAGATACGGCTGATTGGTATCTCCTGTAGATACCGCTGATTAGTATCTCATGTAGATACGGCTGATTAGTATCTCCTGTATATACCGCTAATTAGTATCTCCTGTAGATACCGCTGATTAGTATCTCCTGTAAATACCGCTGATGAGTATCTCCTTTAGATACCGCTGATTAGTATCTCCTGTAGATACCGCTGATTAGTATCTGCTGTAGATACGGCTGATTAGTATCTCCTGTATATACCGCTGATTGGTATCTCCTGTAGATACCGCTGATTAGTATCTCCTGTAGATACGGCTGATTAGTATCTCCTGTAGATACGGCTGATTAGTATCTGTTGTAGATACCGCTGATTAGTATCTCCTGTATATACCGCTGATTAGTATCTCCTGTAGATACCGCTAATTAGTATCTCCTTTAGATACCGCTGATTAGTATCTCCTGTAGATACTGTGCCTGATTAGTATCTCCTGTGGATACCGCTGATTAGTATCTCATGTAGATACGGCTGATTAGTATCTCCTGTAGATACGGCTGATTAGTATCTCCTGTAGATACGGCTGATTAGTATCTCCTGTAGATACCGCTGATTAGTATCTCCTGTATATACGGCTGATTAGTATCTCCTGTATATACCGCTGATTAGTATCTCCTGTAGATACCGCTAATTAGTATCTCCTGTAGATACCGCTGATTAGCATCTCCTGTAGATACTGTGCCTGATTAGTATCTCCTGTATATACGGCTGATTATTATCTCCTGTAGATACCGCTGATTAGTATCTCCTGTAGATACGGCTGATTAGTATCTCCTGTAGATACGGCTGATTAGTATCTCCTGTATATACCGCTGATTAGTATCTCCTGTAGATACCGCTAATTAGTATCTCCTTTAGATACCGCTGATTAGTATCTCCTGTAGATACTGTGCCTGATTAGTATCTCCTGTGGATACCGCTGATTAGTATCTCATGTAGATACGGCTGATTAGTATCTCCTGTAAATACCGCTGATTAGTATCTCCTGTAGATACGGCTGATTAGTATCTCCTGTAGATACCGCTGATTAGTATCTCCTGTAGATACGGCTGATTAGTATCTCCTGTAGATACCGCTGATTAGTATCTCCTGTAGATACGGCTGATTGGTATCTCCTGTAGATACCGCTGATTAGTATCTCCTGTAGATACCGCTGATTAGTATCATGTAGATACGGCTGATTAGTATCTGGAGACTAATGGGCGCCTTCTGCCTGTGATAGCTAACAAGGAGGCCTGTCGACGTGACCAGTGGGTATACTCTGCAGTCTGCACCGCGCGATGTACTGGTGTTGCGTGGGCTGCTTCTCCGACCTGCCGCCGGCGGCGTCGGACCGCTAATATGCCAGGCACCTCTGAATGCCGCTCCGGTGGCTGCTGACTCCGGCCTGGCGTGGTACCGGGCTGAGGCTCGTGTCAAATCACACTGCAGTCCGTACCGCCGTGCCAGGCTCCGTCAGGTCTGTCTGTGCCGGGTACTTACTGCTCTGTCGGAGCTGCCTGGCTGCCTGAGTGGCTGGCTTACTCTCCGTCAGGTCTGTCTGTGCCGGGTACTTACTGCTCTGTCGGAGCTGCCTGGCTGCCTGAGTGGCTGGCTTACTCTCCGTCAGGTCTGTCTGTGCCGGGTACTTACTGCTCTGTCGGAGCTGCCTGGCTGCCTGAGTGGCTGGTTAACCTCAGAGTGGAGTGATATTATATCTGAGGAGGAAGGTACATGAACAGAGGCAAAGGTTAGGTGTCATAAAGTAGGGTAAGATATCATTGAGGATAAGTTTCCAAATAAATATTTATCAAGATTCGACAGAGTGAGGAATGGAAAACTCGAGCTGGAACCAAATTGAGTGACCAATAAAAGCAAATTGAATGTTTTTTGGTTATTTAACATGAACATGCTGTTAGAAATAGAGCAATAGTTGGGTTGCTGAGAACTATACGCTCTTCATAGTAATGTAGCAGCAGTAAAGGAAAATTGATGGACAGTGTGTGCTTTGATATTTGTTACTGAACTTTTTACTTGTGAGTAAGCATTATATACAAGACCCACAAGGGGATAACATTATTTTGTCAGTTTGTGCTTATTAACCGTCACCGTGCCTGTGCTCGGTGCCACCATCGCCGTGCCGGGGGTGGAGGTTAGACACCCCCCCCTATCTCAAAAACTGAAAGGGCTAGAAAGACTTGGAAAAGGGCATTTGAAAGCCCTCGACAAGCGCATTCGAAAGTATTTCAAATATTTTGTTTTCCCTTAAGCCAATATTGAGGTCACCAGAGGTCATCGAAGGTCAAATTTTCCCGTTTTAGGACCTCGCTCCTGAAACCCACAGATATCACAGGAACTATAATAGCTAGGAACAAACCGAAAAGAGCGATGGAAAGCTCTTGAAAAATGCAATCGACGAGGTGTCCTCAGATTTTAGCTCAGGTCAATAGTTTAGGCTCCAGATCTCATCAAATGTCAAAAAGGCTATTTTTTTACAAAACAGTTTTTTTCGCGAATACCTTTTAACCTAATAACGACAAGGCCATAATTGTGATGTCATCGTGTTTGTCTCGGCAAGGCGCTTCGACTCATTAGTGTTGACCGGGTTAGGTCAACTTAAATTACCTCAGGTCATGGTCAAGTGGTGACACAAGTAGGTCATTTTGCATATAGGAAGACGTGCCTCGACGAGACAAACACAATGGTGTCGGTTTCACTTATCTATCGTCATTATGTCGAGAGTTATTGAAATACAACTGTTGGTGACCTCGGATGACCTCGGATGACCCTGTAGGGGTCACTGAACAAAAATGACACCTAGGTCATCAAGAATAGCCTATAATAACATGATCCAGAAGGAATTAGACTGATATCTTGCGTATCCTTGGAATAGGGAGCATTTGAATAGATCCACATTGACTTATAATGGGGAGGTCATGAAATTGACCCGACCTTAGGTCGCTGATATATAAAATCCACGATATACGAATTGTAGATATATATGACCTTATGAAATTCTGTAAGTGTAAAACCGATCATCCAAAAACTGTGACTGGTACGACCACAAGTTTTTTTGGAGGTGGGGTCACGTGACCTGGTCTGGTGACCTGACCTGAGATGACCCGATTATTTTTATTTCTTATTTAATGTGGGCAATTGATGCCGGAACAGCTGTGCCGAAAACGGCGGCGCTTCGCACCGCCGTTTTTCCGCTATCCTCGCAAAAAATATGAGGGGGAGTGTCAACAGATATGAGATACGTGTTATATGTTAATCATAGCGGGTAGCGGGTGTCAGAAATGAGATACGTGTTATATGTTAATCATAGCGGGTAGCGGGTGTCAGAAATGAGATAGGTGTTAGATGTTAATCATAGCGGGTAGCGGGTGTCAGATATGAGATAGGTGTTAGATGTTAATCATAGCGGGTAGCGGGTGTCAGATATGAGATACGTGTTAGATGTTAATCATAGCGGGTAGCGGGTGTCAGAAATGAGATACGTGTTATATGTTAATCATAGCGGGTAGCGGGTGTCAGATATGAGATACGTGTTAGATGTTAATCATAGCGGGTAGCGGGTGTCAGATATGAGATAGGTGTTAGATGTTAATCATAGCGGGTAGCGGGTGTCAGATATGAGATACGTGTTAGATGTTAATCATAACGGGTAGCGGGTGTCAGATATGAGATAGGTGTTAGATGTTAATCATAGCGGGTAGCGGGTGTCAGATATGAGATAGGTGTTAGATGTTAATCATAGCGGGTAGCGGGTGTCAGATATGAGATAGGTGTTATATGTTAATCATAGCGGGTAGCGGGTGTCAGATATGAGATAGGTGTTAGATGTTAATCATAGCGGGTAGCGGGTGTCAGATATGAGATAGGTGTTAGATGTTAATCATAGCGGGTAGCGGGTGTCAGATATGAGATAGGTGTTAGATGTTAATCATAGCGGGTAGCGGGTGTCAGATATGAGATACGTGTTAGATGTTAATCATAGCGGGTAGCGGGTGTCAGATATGAGATAGGTGTTAGATGTTAATCATAGCGGGTAGCGGGTGTCAGATATGAGATACGTGTTAGATGTTAATCATAGCGGGTAGCGGGTGTCAGATATGAGATAGGTGTTAGATGTTAATCATAGCGGGTAGCGGGTGTCAGATATGAGATACGTGTTAGATGTTAATCATAGCGGGTAGCGGGTGTCAGATATGAGATACGTGTTAGATGTTAATCATAGCGGGTAGCGGGTGTCAGATATGAGATAGGTGTTAGATGTTAATCATAGCGGGTAGCGGGTGTCAGAAATGAGATACGTGTTAGATGTTAATCATAGCGGGTAGCGGGTGTCAGATATGAGATACGTGTTAGATGTTAATCATAGCGGGTAGCGGGTGTCAGATATGAGATAGGTGTTAGATGTTAATCATAGCGGGTAGCGGGTGTCAGAAATGAGATACGTGTTAGATGTTAATCATAACGGGTAGCGGGTGTCAGATATGAGATACGTGTTAGATGTTAATCATAGCGGGTTCTGCGAGCAGCGATCCTCATTCCTGTTTGTGTTTGGTTTCGGGTGTAGCTGACTTGACGAGCGAGATGAACTGGCGGCTTATATAAACGTGAATACATCGAGCTCCCCTGGCTCGAGCCATTTTAAAGTCGATTATTTCCATGCAACGTCCATAGGCGTAATGTTACAATCCGAAAATGTTGTGGGGACCCCCCCCCCCCCCCCCCCCGCTTCCGACGTCCATGGTCGTGTGGTCTGTTGGGCTATGGACTCGGGGCGGCCCCCCAGTCGTGTGGTCTGTTGTTTGTTGACTGTTGTCTGCAGAGTCCTAGGATTTCTTTGAAGCTAGGGTGCAGAGTGGAAAATTTGGCCTACAAATAACCATAAAGAGTGGAAAATTTAGCCTAAAAAAGACCGTATGATGCACTCGGTTTTGCCAAAACCCACCCATTAGAATCAGCTGTTGGAAATGGCAGTACTTCCCTAACCTGTGTTTTCATCCACAAGTTAATATTAACATTAGTAATATCAGTTTTGGGTTACCTATAGTTAACCAATACATCCTGATTTAGGGAGTGGAAAATTCACAATAAAACTGGGGAAAAAAGAGTGGATAAATATTACCCACAGTGTCGTTTTCCACACAAATTTCGCAATCCTAGGACACTGGTTGTCTGTTGTCTGTTGACTGTTGTATGTTGGATGTTGTCGGTTGACTGTTTTCTGTTGACTGTTGTCTGTTGACTGTTGGATGTTCTGTTGTCTGTTGACTGTTGACTGTTGACTGTTGTCTGTTGACTGTTGACTGTTGACTTTTGACTGTTGACTGTTGTCTGTTGACTGTGGAGTCTGTTGACTGTGGAGTCTGTTCACTGTGGAGTCTGTTCACTGTGGAGTCTGTTCACTGTGGAGTCTGTTCACTGTGGAGTCTGTTGACTGTGGAGTCTGTTGACTGTTGTTTGTTGACTGTGGAGTATGTTGACTGTTGACTGTTGACTGTTGTCTGTTGACTGTTGTATGTTGTATGTTGTATGTTGAATGTTGACTGTTGTGTGTTGACTGTTGTATTGTTGACTGGTGTCTGTTGACTGTTGTCTGTTGACTGTTGTCTGTTGTCTGTTGACTGTTGTAGGTTGACTGTTGTCTGTTGACTGTTGACTGTTGACTGTTGACTGTTGTCTGTTGACTGTTGTCTGTTGACTGTTGTATGTTGACTGTGGAGTCTGTTGACTGTGGAGTCTGTTGACTGTTGACTGTTGTCTGTTGACTGTTGACTGTTGTCTGTTGACTGTTGTCTGTTGACTGTTGTCTGTTGACTGTGGAGTCTGTTGACTGTGGAGTCTGTTGACTGTGGAGTCTGTTGACTGTGGAGTCTGTTGACTGTGGAGTCTGTTGACTGTGGAGTCTGTTGACTGTGGAGTCTGTTGACTGTTGTCTGTTGACTGTGGAGTCTGTTGACTGTGGAGGCTGTTGTCTGTTGACTGTTGTCTGGTGACTGTTGTCTGTTGACTGTGGAGTATGTTGACTGTTGACTGTTGTCTGTTGACTGTTGTCTGTTGTCTGTTGACTGTTGTCTGTTGACTGTGGAGTCTGTTGACTGTGGAGTCTGTTGACTGTGTAGTCTGTTGACTGTGGAGTCTGTTGACTGTGGAGTCTGTTGACTGTGGAGTCTGTTGTCTGTTGACTTGTCTGTTGACTGTTGTCTGGTGACTGTTGTCTGGTGACTGTTGACTGTTGACTGTTGACTGTTGTCTGTTGTCTGTTGACTGTTGACTGTTGTCTGTTGACTGTGGAGTCTGTGGACTGTGGAGTCTGTTGACTGTGGAGTCTGTTGACTGTGGAGTCTGTTGACTGTGGAGTTTGTCACCAGGATGCCGAAGCGCGGCGACTCGATGCTGACGGAGGACGAGCTGCCCGAGCGGATGAAGCAGCTGGAGCAGTACCTGAACGCTGTACTGCGCTCCCGGCTGTACCGCAACCACCACGACATGGTGAGAGGCGGGTACGCGCACGGGTACAGGAACCGCTACGTGTTCTGTACCGCAACCACCACGACACGGTGAGAGGCGGGTACGCGCACGGGTACAGGAACCGCTACGTGTTCTGTACCGCAACCACCACGACACGGTGAGAGGCGGGTACGCGCACGGGTACAGGAACCGCTACGTGTTCTGTACCGCAACCACCACGACACGGTGAGAGGCGGGTACGCGCACGGGTACAGGAACCGCTACGTGTTCTGTACCGCAACCACCACGACACGGTGAGAGGCGGGTACGCGCACGGGTACAGGAACCGCTACGTGTTCTGTACCGCAACCACCACGACACGGTGAGAGGCGGGTACGCGCACGGGTACAGGAACCGCTACGTGTTCTGTACCGCAACCACCACGACACGGTGAGAGGCGGGTACGCGCACGGGTACAGGAACCGCTACGTGTTCTGTACCGCAACCACCACGACACGGTGAGAGGCGGGTACGCGCACGGGTACAGGAACCGCTACATGTTCGTTCTTCACTGTGTTGTATTGTGTGCATCTGCCATCTTCGTGCGTTACCGGGTTGGTTGAGTTGTTGTTGTTGTTGTCTCCTCCTGGACGCGGCCTAGGGGTCCGCGCCATAGCACCGGAGGGGCTCCTTGTGGCGTAGGTAGCCCGCGACCAAGGCCGCGGCGACGTCCGCACTTCGGAGTGTATCCGGTAGGGGTCGGATGTTGCCCAGCAGGCGGAGGCGGGCACCGCCCAGGCACGGGCAGTGGAGCAGCACATGCTCTGGGGTGTCCGCCTCCTCTTGGCAGACGATGCAGAGGGAGGCTGGGCACTTCTTGCCGCTGCATTGGAGGTGGGACGGTGGGGGACGGCGCCCGATGCGGTGCAGCTAGGACTCTGCCCGCCCCCAGTGACCAGCGCGCAGCTGGTGGACGTTGACTGCAGCGTCTCGGTCGTCACCGGGGACGGGCGCCGGCAACCGGCCCCGCATGATGGATTTGAAGAAGCTGGTCGGCCACTCTCTCCTCCATCTCTTTGACGCAGCTCTTCCGACAGCTTTGGTGAGTGTTCTGACGTCCACTTCGGTGTCTTCCTGCGGAAGGGCAGCGGCCTCCTTGGCGAGAACGTCGGCGCGCTCGTTGCCTGGGAGCCCGCAGTGCGCCGTGACCTACTGTAGATGGACCGTCCAGCCCTGGTCCCCGAGCGCCAGCAGCGCAGACCACACCTCGGCGCCCAGGGCTGATGTCTGCGCCGCCGGACCACACCTCGGCGCCCAGGGCTGATGTCTGCGCCGCCGGGCCACCCTCCAGTAGACGGAGGGCCGAATGCGAGTCGGTGCAGATAATCAGCGGCCATCGGCGCTCGCCAGTCGGCGGGGCCTCCTCGGGGCCGAGGGCGCACTGAAGCGCAGCTCCCAGCGCGCAGAGTTCTGCCCTCGTGCTGGAGCACAGCGCTCCCGCCGGGATCCGCACCTCGCGGGTCTCGCCAGACGGCAGGAAGACGACCGCACCTCCCACTCCGCACCGCACGCCGGCATTCGCCGAGCCGTCCGACCATATCCATATGGCAGCGTCCGGGACAGGGAGACCCGTAAGGTGCGCCTCCGCCGCCTCCCTGCGGATCCGGTCCGAGGCTGCGCGGCCGCTGCCGTCGCCGACGTCTGAGCCGAATGTGATGCCGTCCGTCGACTCCATGGTGGCAGGGTGGTGTGCACTGCGCAGCCGCGCCTCAACGGGGACGTCAGCCGCACACGCCAGGGCCAGGGCCTCGCGCCCCACCGTCCGCCAGCCGATGACGTTCGCCAGGCAGGAGGGGGCATTGGAGTCGCCGATTTCCCGCAAAGGGTCGTCCGGGGGCAGAGAGCCATCCTCGCCGCCAGCGTGCGGCGACGGACCTGCACGAGGGGCAGTCCCGCCTCCGCCATCAGGGCGTCCACCGGGGTAGACACCGGGCACCCAGTCACCACTCGGACGGCCGCTCGGAGATCCCGGTCAATGGTCGTCGGGTGCGACGCAGACGCCGACGGAATCCATGCCGCCGCGCAGTACTCCAGCGGGCCCCTGATATAGCCGTTCGCAACGGTGCGAAGCTGTGCCTCACCGAGGCCCCAGCTCCGGACCGTCAGCTTACGCAGCTGGGCGGTGCGCGGCTTCACCTTGCGGCGCAGCGTCGCGAAGTGCTCCCCGAAGTGCAGGAGTCTGTCCATGGTGATGTCGAGGAGTTTGAGGTACGGTTGCCCCTCAACGGTCGTCCCCGCCACCTTGATGTTCAAGTTGTTGGCGTCTTGTGCCCACTGGGATAACTCCAGGGGTTGAGTTTTGTGTCCTGCGATGTTCATCTTCCTGTTGGCTGAGTTCGGTACCGTGATGGATATGTTGACTGTCGTGATGATCGATTTTGTCACTTATTATTAGTTATCCTGGTTTGTTGTTGGTCTCTGTCTGTATCCGCCTGTCTTTACAGTGTATCGGACAAGTAGATCCAGCCGGGACGGTGTCGGTCTTGTGGGCAGAGCGTTCGACTGGTGACTGAAAGGCCCCAGGTTAGAGATTCTCCCCCTCGCACGACCGCAGACCAGAAGTATTTCGTCCCCGGATGTCTCCATAAGTAGCGAGCGGTGGGATGTAAAGCCTGAGTAGTTATTATATTACACGTAGGTCCGGCTCCGTTCTCCTAATGGACGCAGCTCCAGCGGTAAACACAAGACGACGTGTCTTCTGCATTGACGGCCGCTGGCAGTTGGTCTGGCGTTACTCGTTTTTTTCTTCTGCCGTGTCATACACAGTCTCCTGTCTGACCTGTCTGACATGTCTGACATGTCTGACCTGCAGGTCCGTCTGCCACGTCTGCCGCGCTATACACATTACACAGTCTCCTGTCTGACCTGTCTGTCTGTCTGTCTACCTGCCTGCAGCTGGAGTTTCTCGAGGTGTCGCAGTGGTCGTTTGTGCACGAGCTCGGCATCAAAGGCAAGGAGGGCCTGGTGCGAAAGCGGGTCGGCAGCAAGCAAGGCAACCGCGGCCCCGTCTACTGCGGCCTCTGCTTCAAGTAAGATGGCAGTGACGTCCCCCCGGCGGCGGCCGGCGGACGCGCCGCCTGCCTGGGTAGTCAGACGGGCGCTGTAACTGCGTGTCAGCCATGCCATGACACATCAATGAGTTGGCTGGAAAGCTGGCGCATCCCGGCAGCATCCGCGCACAGGCGCGGTCTGCTGAGTGTAGGGTCCGGTATAATGCCGCCGCCGCGGCTGTAAGACGACACGCTGTAGAGATGGCCCACGCAGATGCTGTCTGCTGAGTGTAGGGTCCGGTATAATGCCGCCGCGGCTGTAAGACGACACGCTGTAGAGATGGCCCACGCAGATGCTGTCTGCTGAGTGTAGGGTCCGGTATAATGCCGCCGCCGCGGCTGTAAGACGACACGCTGTAGAGATGGCCCACGCAGATGCTGTCTGCTGGGTGGAGGGTCCGGTATAATGCCGCCGCGGCTGTAAGACGACACGCTGTAGAGATGGCCCACGCAGATGCTGTCTGCTGGGTGGAGGGTCCGGTATAATGCCGCCGCCGCGGCTGTAAGACGACACGCTGTAGAGATGGCCCACGCAGATGCTGTCTGCTGGGTGGAGGGTCCGGTATAATGCCGCCGCCGCGGCTGTAAGACGACACGCTGTAGAGATGGCCCACGCAGATGCTGTCTGCTGGGTGGAGGGTCCGGTATAATGCCGCCGCCGCGGCTGTAAGACGACACGCTGTAGAGATGGCCCACGCAGATGCTGTCTGCTGGGTGGAGGGTCCGGTATAATGCCGCCGCGGCTGTAAGACGACACGCTGTAGAGATGGCCCACGCAGATGCTGTCTGCTGGGTGGAGGGTCCAGTATAATGCCGCCGCCGCGGCTGTAAGACGACACGCTGTAGAGATGGCCCACGCAGATGCTGTCTGCTGGGTGTAGGGTCCGGTATAATGCCGCCGCGGCTGTAAGACGACACGCTGTAGAGATGGCCCACGCAGATGCTGTCTGCTGGGTGGAGGGTCCGGTATAATGCCGCCGCGGCTGTAAGACGACACGCTGTAGAGATGGCCCACGCAGATGCTGTCTGCTGAGTGTAGGGTCCGGTATAATGCCGCCGCGGCTGTAAGACGACACGCTGTAGAGATGGCCCACGCAGATGCTGTCTGCTGGGTGGAGGGTCCGGTATAATGCCGCCGCGGCTGTAAGACGACACGCTGTAGAGATGGCCCACGCAGATGTTGTCTGCTGGGTGGAGGGTCCGGTATAATGCCGCCGCGGCTGTAAGACGACACGCTGTAGAGATGGCCCACGCAGATGCTGTCTGCTGGGTGGAGGGTCCGGTATAATGCCGCCGCCGCGGCTGTAAGACGACACGCTGTAGAGATGGCCCACGCAGATGCTGTCTGCTGGGTGGAGGGTCCGGTATAATGCCGCCGCCGCGGCTGTAAGACGACACGCTGTAGAGATGGCCCACGCAGATGCTGTCTGCTGGGTGTAGGGTCCGGTATAATGCCGCCGCGGCTGTAAGACGACACGCTGTAGAGATGGCCCACGCAGATGCTGTCTGCTGGGTGTAGGGTCCGGTATAATGCCGCCGCCGCGGCTGTAAGACGACACGCTGTAGAGATGGCCCACGCAGATGCTGTCTGCTGGGTGTAGGGTCCGGTATAATGCCGCCGCCGCGGCTGTAAGACGACACGCTGTAGAGATGGCCCACGCAGATGCTGTCTGCTGAGTGTAGGGTCCGGTATAATGCCGCCGCCGCGGCTGTAAGACGACACGCTGTAGAGATGGCCCACGCAGATGCTGTCTGCTGAGTGTAGGGTCCGGTATAATGCCGCCGCCGCGGCTGTAAGACGACACGCTGTAGAGATGGCCCACGCAGATGCTGTCTGCTGGGTGTAGGTGTCGGTATAATGCCGCCGCCGCGGCTGTAAGACGACACGCTGTAGAGATGGCCCACGCAGATGCTGTCTGCTGGGTGGAGGGTCCGGTATAATGCCGCCGCGGCTGTAAGACGACACGCTGTAGAGATGGCCCACGCAGATGCTGTCTGCTGGGTGTAGGGTCCGGTATAATGCCGCCGCGGCTGTAAGACGACACGCTGTAGAGATGGCCCACGCAGATGCTGTCTGCTGAGTGTAGGGTCCGGTATAATGCCGCCGCCGCGGCTGTAAGACGACACGCTGTAGAGATGGCCCACGCAGATGCTGTCTGCTGAGTGTAGGGTCCGGTATAATGCCGCCGCGGCTGTAAGACGACACGCTGTAGAGATGGCCCACGCAGATGCTTCGGAATGCATGTTTTAGTGAGACTCCTACGTTCTGAGAATTGCACCATGCCGAACTTCAGCGCCTTCAGAAACCACATGGCACATCATGATCATCATATTTCCTCGCGGGCATATTTCACGAAACCATCAGCTTTCACCGAGCTTAGCTTTTGACTGTAACTTTGTGTAGGTTCCATTCAGTGGTGCCTTTTCATTGACGTCTGTTCTTGTATTTACTGAATCTGTGTGTAGGAGTGACCCCATTGCTGATAAGTTGAATAGATAAATTGCTAGATGCGTTTTCCAGCGTGTCTGCCTTTCATGCTGACTGGTTTTTGTCCGGTTTTGTCCTTAATGTGCTGACTGGGTTTGTCCTGCCTGCCGTGCAGACTGGTTTTGTCCGGTTTTGTCCTTTCTGTCGTGCTGACTGATTTTGTCCAGTTTTGTCCTTAATGTGCTGGCTGGGTTTGTCCTGTATGCCGTGTTGACTGGTTTTGTACGGTTTTGTCCTGTCTGCCGTGCTGACTTATTTTGTCCGGTTTTGTCCTGTATGTCGTGCTGACTGGTTTTGTGCTGTCTGCCGTGTTGACTGGTTTTGTCCGGTTTTGTCCTGTCTGTCGTGCTGACTGGTTTTGTCCTGTCTGCCGTGTTGACTGGTTTTGTCCGGTTCTGTCCTGTCTGTCGTGCTGACTGGTTTTGACCGGTTTTGTCCTGTCTGCCGTGCTGACTGGTTTTGTCCGGTTTTGTCCTGCCGGTCGTGCTGACTGGTTTTGTCCGGTTTTGTCCTGTCTGTCGTGCTGACTGGTTTTGTCGGCAGGTGTCGGAAGTGTGCGGCCAACTGTTTCGCCATGTGGAGGAAACGCTGGCTGATTGTCAAGGACACATATGTGGCGTACGTCAGACCGCGAGACGGCACTATTCACTCGGTGAGTGGCCCATCCGACCTCCGCACACTTGCTCCGCTTCAGGGTCAGCCACGCTCACCAGAAGTGAATGCAAAATCACCAACTTTAGTCGATGATTTATCACACCGCACAAACTACGGTTCACCAGAGTCACGGAAACTTGTGGATGCATGCGACGAAAATAGCCCACACAGTATGTATCGATCGAAAGGTTTCGAGAACCTAAGATCCGATGGCTATCGATAAACGAATACCTACCGTATGTTTTGTTCCGTAAATTAAGAAGTTTCACTTCGTGTCAACGTTTCGTGTATCTGTTCACCTCTGGGCAACCATTAATTCGAAGTTTAGCAATTACTGTGAACGGCAGACCGCTTGGGACCCTAATTTTCGGCGATAACTTTTGAAGGAACCAACTGGCATGAACACATTTTTCGCAATGGATATGCTCTGACCAGGGCATAGCTAGCTATAGCATAGCTCCACCATTTCACGATGATAGCCTCTACCCACTGATTGAATTCCTAGGGCGAATTTTAACTACGAGTGAATGGCAAGTGCCCTAAATTTTCGTTTGACATTAACTGACCTTAATAATGCAAATTAGCGCAGGTCCTGAAACGTCCATTGCGAGAAATTCGTTCATGCCAGTTAATGCATTCAACAGTTATCGCCGAAAATTAGGGTCCCAAGCGGGCTGCGTACCTGGCTGACCTTGAACTGGCGCCGTCCGACCCATGACCGGTCAGTTGCGAGTGGTGGGCAGAGTCGAGGGCGAGACTACAGAGCGACCGGACGTTAGCCTCTATCCGAGCTCGCATTATCTTTACATTACGAGTGAATGGGAAGTGCCCTAAATTTTCGTTTGACACTAACCAACCTTATAATAAAAATTAGCGCAGGGCCAGAAGCGTTTATTGCGATGAATTCGTCCATGTCAGTTAATGCCTGCAAAAGTTATCGCCGAAAATCCGGGTCCCACGTGGTCTCTGCCGTTCACAGTAGGTGGCAACGTGTGGTCGATCTTTCTCCACCTCTGGTACTACCTATCGCTGTGCTCACAGGGGCTGGCTCAAACAGGAAGCCGGCCGAGGTGCTTGCGTTTAAAACGCGCACTGGGGGACTGACTTGACCCCACTCTAGTTTGTATCCCATTTGATTCCTCCGTTTATCAACCAGTTTTAGATGTATTGCCTACGGATAACTTACCAACTCAGTGACCGTAATATAGTAACTTGATGTAGCCAGTTGTAGCCAGTTGTAGCCAGGTACGATCTACACGCGCCTAGACCCGTGCAACTCGTAAGCCAGTGATCTATGTATGGACTGCTGCGACCTGATCTGACGTTATAACCCCGTATAACCTCTTGTGACACGTATAACCTCTTGTGACCCCGTGTGACCCCGTGTGACCCCGTGTGACCCCGTGTTGCCTCTTGTGACCCCGTATAACCTCTTGTGACCCCGTGTGACCCCGTGTGACCTCTTGTGACCCCGTGTGACCTCTTGTGACCCCGTGTGACCTCTTGTGACCCCGTGTGACCTCTTGTGACCCCGTTTAACCTATTGTGCCCCGTGTGACACCATGTCACCCCGTGTGACCCCGTGTGACCTCTTGTGACCCCGTATAACCTCTTGTGACCCCGTGTGACCCCGTGTGACCTCTTGTGTCCCCGTGTGACCCCGTGTGACCTCTTGTGACCCCGAGTGACCTCTTGTGACCCCGTATCACCTCTTTGACCCCGTATCACCTCTTGTGACCCCGTGTGACCCCGTGTGACCCCACGATGACTGTGCTGACCCGTTATGGCCTGTTAGTAGCCCGTTATGTCCTAACAAGACCATTGTGATATATGACCCGTAGTGGCCCGTTATGACTTGAGAGGACCGGTGTGACCCCGCTGTGACCCGCTGTGATCCCTGGTAACCTGACCCCCATGTGACCTGCTGTCATCCCTAGTAGCCTGACCCCCATGTGACCCGCTGTGATCCCTAGTAACCTGACCCCCATGTGACCCGCTGTGATCCCTAGTAACCTGACCCCCATGTGACCCGCTGTGATCCCTAGTAACCTGACCCCCATGTGACCCGCTGTGATCCCTAGTAACCTGACCCCGGTGTGACCCGCTGTGGCCCCCGATAACCTGGCCCCGCTGTGACCCGGTAGTGCCCCCCCCCCCCCCCCATGTGAACCTGACCCGCTGTGACCCCCGACAACCTGGCCCCGCTGTGACCCGGTTGTGCCCCCATCTGAACCGCTGTGTCCCCGTGACCTGACCTGACCTCGGTGACCTGACCTGACCCAGGTGATGCTGATGGACAATGGGTGGGACGTGAACCGCGGAATTTTCGGCTCGAACACGGCCAAGTCCCTGACCATCGTCAACTCCAGCCGAAACCTGCTCGTCTCCTGCTGGACCAAGCGCAAGGCCAAGGAGTGGATGGACGCCCTGAAATACTCGCTCGAGACATACGGTCAGTGGCGGCGCCGATGGCGCACTTCCGCGACACTGGCATACTAGGCCAAAATACAGGATTACATGTATCAACAGTCAAACGGCTGTTGATCTGCACATTATCATTACTGTCCCTGTCTTAGCTTTTAGCTTTGAACGTTCATGTTTTCTATCTATTACTTAGTTCTTAGTTTATCCTTTTTATTATCTTGCTTAGATTACATATAAAACGTTAAATTATATAACTGAATCACTTCAAAATGAATGCTTTGAAACCGATATGGTGGACTGAATGCTTCAAAATGCTCCGTGGTGGTGGTGTATTGGGGTTTTAGGGCGCCGCAACTCTTGTAGTTATATGGCGCCCACTCAAAAGGCTCCTTTTGCAATGAGTTTGTGTATGATATATGCAGTATTTCCGTAGGTTGAGTACCCCTTGAAGATTTTATATGAGCGTGGACATGATTATTATGATTGTGTTGCGTTGTATTGTATTGATGTAAGCCTTCTCGATTATAAACATGCTATTAGGAATGCCGCGCCAGCATGTTAAAGGGGACACAAAATTAGCGATTAACCTCATGAGAGACAAACACACAGACACACCGTCGACCCATAGTAGCGGAATACTGAAATGGAGAGACAAACACAGACACACCGTCGACCCATAGTAGCGGAATACTGAAATGGAGAGACAAACACACAGACACACCGTCGACCCATAGTAGCGGAATACTGAAATGGAGAGACAAACACAGACACACCGTCGACCCATAGTAGCGGAATACTGAAATGGAGAGGCAAACACAGACATACCGTCGACCCATAGTAGCGGAATACTGAAATGGAGAGACAAACACAGACACCGTCGACCCATAGTAGCGGAATACTGAAATGGAGAGACAGACACACCGTCGACCCATAGTAGCGGAATACTGAAATGGAGAGGCAAACACACACACCGTCGACCCATAGTAGCGGAATACTGAAATGGAGAGACAAACACCGACACACCGTCGACCCATAGTAGCGGAATACTGAAATGGAGAGACAAACACACAGACACACCGTCGACCCATAGTAGCGGAATACTGAAATGGAGAGACAAACACACAGACACACCGTCGACCCATAGTAGCGGAATGCTGAAATGGAGAGACAAACAGACACACCGTCGACCGGAATACTGAAATGGAGAGGCAAACACAGACACACCGTCGACCCATAGTAGCGGAATACTGAAATGGAGAGACAAACAGACACACCGTCGACCGGAATACTGAAATGGAGAGGCAAACACAGACACACCGTCGACCCATAGTAGCGGAATACTGAAATGGAGAGACAAACACACACACCGTCGACCCATAGTAGCGGAATACTGAAATGGAGGGACAAACAGACACACCGTCGACCGGAATACTGAAATGGAGAGGCAAACACAGACACACCGTCGACCCATAGTAGCGGAATACTGAAATGGAGAGAAACACAGACACCGTCGACCCATAGTAGTGCAATACTGAAATGGAGAGACAAACACCGACACACCGTCGACCCATAGTAGCGGAATACTGAAATGGAGAGACAAACACAGACACCGTCGACCCATAGTAGTGCAATACTGAAATGGAGAGACAAACACCGACACACCGTCGACCCATAGTAGCGGAATACTGAAATGGAGAGACACACACAGACACACCGTCGACCCATAGTAGTGCAATACTGAAATGGAGAGACAAACACCGACACACCGTCGACCCATAGTAGCGGAATACTGAAATGGAGAGACAAACACAGACACACCGTCGACCCATAGTAGTGCAATACTGAAATGCGCTAAAGAGGCGTATACGATTATTTCTTATTGAAATAGTTTATTCTAAAATATAAATATAATGCTAAATAACAGAGGCTTTCGGCTTACTTCATTATCAAGTTCCATGCTTTCATATATAAAAAGACATCCCGATGCTTTCGTTCCAGTGTTCCAAACTCTAGGCTTAAGTCATTAAGTTACTTGAAAATGACGTAGGCCGAAAGCGTCTTCACTTATTCGGTCTTATATTTTCTTAAATTAAATATCTTTTGACATGAGCAAGATATATTGATGATATATGATATATGATGATAGATATTGACTTCTGAGATTATTTGGATTACATATGTCATGTTCAGACTTTGTTTGGTGCATTGTTTATTTGTAAAATCGCCAACGGAGATGCTTCTGTTTATGCAAAGCACAAGCTTTACCAGCCTAGCCTGTCAGCTTAGTAATGGCCAAGCCTGTCAGCTTAGTAATGACCAAGCCTAGCCTGTCAGCTTAGTAATGACCAAGTCTAGCCTGTCAGCTTAGTAATGACCAAGCCTAGCCTGTCAGCTTAGTAATGACCAAGCCTGTCAGCTTAGTAATGACCAAGCCTGTCAGCTTAGTAATGACCAAGCCTAGCCTGTCAGCTTAGTAATGACCAAGCCTATCCTGTCAGCTTAGTAATGACCAAGCCTAGCCTGTCAGCTTAGTAATGACCAAGCCTGTCAGCTTAGTAATGACCGAGCCTGTCAGCTTAGTAATGACCAAGCCTAGCCTGTCAGCTTAGTAATGACCAAGCCTAGCCTGTCAGCTTAGTAATGACCAAGCCTGTCAGCTTAGTAATGACCAAGCCTAGCCTGTCAGCTTAGTAATGACCAAGCCTAGCCTGTCAGCTTAGTAATGACCAAGCCTAGCATGTCAGCTTAGTAATGACCAAGCCTGTCAGCTTAGTAATGACCAAGCCTAGCCTGTCAGCTTAGTAATGACCAAGCCCAGCCTGTCAGCTTAGTAATGGCCAAGCCTGTTAGCTTAGTAATGACCAAGCCAAGCCTGTCAGCTTAGTAATGACCAAGCCTGTCAGCTTAGTAATGACCAAGCCTAGCCTGTCAGCTTAGTAATGACCAAGCCTGTCAGCTTAGTAATGACCAAGCCTAGCCTGTCAGCTTAGTAATGACCAAGTCTAGCCTGTCAGCTTAGTAATGACCAAGTCTAGCCTGTCAGCTTAGTAATGACCAAGCCTGTCAGCTTAGTAATGACCAAGCCTAGTCTGTCAGCTTAGTAATGACCAAGCCTAGCCTGTCAGCTTAGTAATGACCAAGCCTAGCCTGTCAGCTTAGTAATGGCCAAGCCTGTCAGCTTAGTAATGACCAAGCCTAGCCTGTCAGCTTAGTAATGGCCAAGCCTAGCCTGTCAGCTTAGTAATGACCAAGCCTAGCCTGTGAGCTTAGTAATGACCAAGCCTGTCAGCTTAGTAATGACCAAGCCTAGCCTGTCAGCTTAGTAATGACCAAGCCTGTCAGCTTAGTAATGACCAAGCCTAGCCTGTCAGCTTAGTAATGACCAAGCCTAGCCTGTCAGCTTAGTAATGGCCAAGCCTAGCCTGTCAGCTTAGTAATGACCAATAGGGTGTGTCGTCCATCTCAAAATTATATTGGAATATAACAAAAAGTGGCGCTGATGATTAAGAAAATGAAATCTGAAGAGCTTTTCCCGCTAAGATCAATAATTGGTGAGCGCGAGTCGATTTACTAAGAGGCCTTTTCCCAATCTGTCTATGGTGGCGCCACCTATATCGCCGGTAGTTCCGAAGCCGGCGACTGTTACATGATTCTATTACATTTATTACTGTTACATGATTACATGATTACATGATTACATGATTACACTATTACTGTTACATGATTCTGCAGCTACTGTAAGCGATCATGAAAACCTGTTTTAGGGTAGACTGATTCTACCAGATTGAAACTAACCTGAAAATGCAAACCAAAGCTGTATTCACTCTATTTCCCAATCAGATGTGCAAAGGCAAACAAAACGTATCTCCACCTCATACGCACGGAACACCGGCCGCCGGTCTAGCTCAGCTCGGCATTCGGCAGACTGAATTGACAGGCGGTGATGACAGAATGGGCAAGGTTGTGGCGATGGAGCAGGACAGTCGGGTCATCCCCACTTGAAATGGTTGACAGGCTGCAGTCACACCGATCGATGTAGGATATTAGAGGTTCTGTGGAAAAGTTTTACGAGCTTAGCGTCTTCATAGGAGAAACAGTCTATTATTTAAAGAATGGAGCTAGAACATTACCAATATATTGATTCGGGTGGACTAACAACGGAATGGGTGTCGAGACAGGACTTCGTCTTCACGCTGTTGGGAGAAAAAAAATGGTTCCATAGCGACTGAGAAAAAAGTTTAAGCAGTCGTAACTAAATACATAGCAATTTCGTTTTTAAAGATAAATGTATTGTAATGTACAACTGAGTCAATAATCGGTACCATGCATTGCATACGAAGGGCGCAGGTCCTGCTTCGAGTTGATGGCCGGAAGGATGCGTCGCTGCTTCAGCCTCGCCGTGATGAGACCGTGCCTCGATTCCTCGCCCAGCACCGAAGAACGTTCCGTCACCATCCTGACGGTACTCTCCACAGCCTGGGTTTTGTACCGGGTACGGCGGGACAGCAGCTGGGCTTTCAGGATGTCCCGCAGGTCTTTGTCGCTGAGATCTCGCAGGAGCTGTGGCTGCGTCACCTCCGCTGAGCTCCAGTCGATGAGGTCGGTGTACCCTTCAGCTCCGAAGTTGACGTCAGGAAGCTTGAAGCTCCTGACGTCTTGCGTCTCCTGTAGACGCGCAGCACGGATGAGACAGACCGCCTTCTCCCGGGTCTCCTGGTTGTCAGCGACCATGGCGAGCAGCAGCTGTTGGGAAGGGCCCAGTACCCGTTCCTTTGCACCACCGTTTGGTCGGACGATGGTGCCGACACACCTCCAAATACGCCACAGCAGCTATCGGTATCGCCTCCGTCACCCTGCGAGTTATCACTCCCGCCACCCGACGAACCTCCGCCTCCGCCGTGGTCGCCTCCGCAGTCGCCTCTGTTCCAGTTTCCTAGCGAAATGGTCGCCATTAGTGCGGCCCTCGAGTGGCTGGTGGAACGTCTGGACCGGGACGACCAGGTGATCCTTTGCACGATCAGCCAGTCGGCGCTGGCGGCCCTGAGACCGAGACCCAGGCCGCCCGCTCAGAGCTCGCCGCTGAGAACAGTTATCTGGCGCGCTCTGCTGGCCGTGGCACAAGAGGCCGCCGTGTTTACCTCATTGGGTACCGTCTCACCGTAAGCTCGCTAGCAATAAGAGGACCGATGCGCTGGCCGGGGAGGCGTCGGCGCCACCACAGGAAGGTATAGCCATGGACACCAGGACGGTCCACCGAGCAGCGGCCAGAACCGTGCCGCCGTGCGCCACCGCAAGCTGACCCTAGGTCTGGTATCGTGCCTTGACGGGTTCGCACGGCCCGCCACTGCACCGGTGACCGGCCTGAACCGAGCCGCGGCGGCCGACGTCCACCAGCTTCGTGCGAGCTCCGGATCGGCCTACTACTTACATCGGATCGGCCGAAACCCTTTCAGGCAGTAACCGCACTGCGACTCGCTCGGCTACATGGTGGACTGGTGCTTCATCTGCAGGGAGGATACCGACATCTCGGAGCACATCCTGCTGAGGTGTCCGGCCCTAATGTGTGTCCGGATACGCCTGCTGGGCACCATCTCGCCCAGACCAGAAGACATGCGGAGCGATAGCGTGCGACAGCGGCCATGGCGGCCGCTGCCAGGTCCATCCACCAGTCATTCCATTACAGGTTTTATTGACAAGAAAATCCCGAAATAACGCCCTACATCTCATATTTCGATGAAACTATGAAACTATCTGGGCCGTAGATTTACGCTGTGGCATTTTCAGCTTCGTCCATCCAGCGGTTTTCGAGTTTTAGCCTAAAAATAGTGTCGAAAATAGATGGCGCTAGTGTCTGCGGCCGCAAAATGTAGAAGGCGCAGTGGTCGAATATGCAATTTTTGGACCTCCGAGAAAACTCGCTGGCGCTCACCAAATACCGACATTTAAGCACTTATTTCTTTGTAAATCAACATTTTAGCATCATGCGCCACGAAAAATTACATTCCAATATAAATCTAAGAGATCACCCCAGGCTATGACACACCCTAATGACCAAGCCTAGTCTGTCAGCTTAGTAATGACCAAGCCTAGCCTGTCAGCTTAGTAATGACCAAGCCTGTCAGCTTAGTAATGACCAAGCCTAGCCTGTCAGCTTAGTAATGACCAAGACGCGTGTCGGTAGTAATGATCGTCTTGGTGAGGCGTGTGGGTAGTAATGATCGTCTTGGTGAGGCGTGTCGGTAATAATGATCGTCTTGGTGAGGCGTGTCGGTAATAATGATCGTCTTGGTAAGGCGTGTCGGTAGTAATGATCGTCTTGGTGAGGCGTGTCGGTAGTAATGATCGTCTTGGTGAGGCGTGTCGGTAGTAATGATCGTCTTGGTGAGGCGTGTGGGTAGTAATGATCGTCTTGGTGAGGCGTGTCGGTAGTAATGATCGTCTTGGTGAGGCGTGTCGGTAATAATGATCGTCTTGGTGAGGCGTGTCGGTAATAATGATCGTCTTGGTGAGGCGTGTCGGTAATAATGATCGTCTTGGTAAGGCGTGTCGGTAATAATGATCGTCTTGGTAAGGCGTGTCGGTAGTAATGATCGTCTTGGTGAGGCGTGTCGGTAGTAATGATCGTCTTGGTGAGGCGTGTCGGTAGTAATGATCGTCTTGGTGAGGCGTGTCGGTAGTAATGATCGTCTTGGTGAGGCGTGTCGGTAGTAATGATCGTCTTGTTGAGGCGTGTGGGTAATAATGATCGTCTTGGTGAGGCGTGTCGGTAGTAATGATCGTCTTGGTGAGGCGTGTCGGTAGTAATGATCGTCTTGGTGAGGCGTGTCGGTAGTAATGATCGTCTTGTTGAGGCGTGTGGGTAATAATGATCGTCTTGGTGAGGCGTGTCGGTAATAATGATCGTCTTGGTGAGGCGTGTCGGTAATAATGATCGTCTTGGTGAGGCGTGTCAGTAATAATGATCGTCTTGGTAAGGCGTGTCGGTAATAATGATCGTCTTGGTAAGGCGTGTCGGTAGTAATGATCGTCTTGTTGAGGCGTGTGGGTAATAATGATGGTCTTGGTGAGGCGTGTCGGTAATAATGATCGTCTTGGTGAGGCGTGTCGGTAATAATGATCGTCTTGGTGAGGCGTGTCGGTAATAATGATCGTCTTGGTAAGGCGTGTCGGTAATAATGATCGTCTTGGTAGTAATGATCGTCTTGGTGAGGCGTGTCGGTAGTAATGATCGTCTTGGTGAGGCGTGTCGGTAGTAATGATCGTCTTGGTGAGGCGTGTCGGTAATAATGATCGTCTGGGTAAGGCGTGTCGGTAGTAATGATCGTCTTGGTAAGGTGTGTCGGTAATAATGATCGTCTTGGTAAGGCGTGTCGGTAGTAATGATCGTCTTGTTGAGGCGTGTGGGTAATAATGATCGTCTTGGTGAGGCGTGTCGGTAATAATGATCGTCTTGGTGAGGCGTGTCGGTAATAATGATCGTCTTGGTGAGGCGTGTCGGTAATAATGATCGTCTTGGTAAGGCGTGTCGGTAATAATGATCGTCTTGGTGAGGCGTGTCGGTAGTAATGATCGTCTTGGTGAGGCGTGTCGGTAGTAATGATCGTCTTGTTGAGGCGTGTGGGTAATAATGATCGTCTTGGTGAGGCGTGTCGGTAATAATGATCGTCTTGGTGAGGCGTGTCGGTAATAATGATCGTCTTGGTGAGGCGTGTCGGTAATAATGATCGTCTTGGTAAGGTGTGTCGGTAATAATGATCGTCTTGGTAAGGCGTGTCGGTAGTAATGATCGTCTTGGTGAGGCGTGTCGGTAGTAATGATCGTCTTGGTGAGGCGTGTCGGTAGTAATGATCGTCTTGGTGAGGCGTGTCGGTAGTAATGATCGTCTTGGTGAGGCGTGTCGGTAGTAATGCTCGTCTTGTTGAGGCGTGAGGGTAATAATGATCGTCTTGGTGAGGCGTGTCGGTAGTAATGATCGTCTTGTTGAGGCGTGTCGGTAATAATGATCGTCTTGGTGAGGCGTGTCGGTAGTAATGATCGTCTTGGTGAGGCGTGTCGGTAGTAATGATCGTCTTGGTGAGGCGTGTCGGTAGTAATGATCGTCTTGTTGAGGCGTGTGGGTAATAATGATCGTCTTGGTGAGGCGTGTCGGTAGTAATGATCGTCTTGGTGAGGCGTGTCGGTAGTAATGATCGTCTTGGTGAGGCGTGTGGGTAGTAATGATCGTCTTGGTGAGGCGTGTCGGTAGTAATGATCGTCTTGGTGAGCCGTGTCGGTAGTAATGATCGTCTTGGTGAGGCGTGTGGGTAGTAATGATCGTCTTGGTGAGGCGTGTCGGTAGTAATGATCGTCTTGGTGAGGCGTGTCGGTAGTAATGATCGTCTTGGTGAGGTGTGTCGGTAATAATGATCGTCTTGGTGAGGCGTGTCGGTAGTAATGATCGTCTTGGTGAGGCGTGTCGGTAGTAATGATCGTCTTGGTGAGGCGTGTCGGTAGTAATGATCGTCTTGGTGAGGCGTGTCGGTAGTAATGATCGTCTTGGTGAGGCGTGTCGGTAGTAATGATCCGTCTTGGTGAGGCGTGTCGGTAGTAATGATCGTCTTGGTGAGGCCGTGTCGGTAATAATGATCGTCTTGGTGAGGCGTGTCGGTAGTAATGATCGTCTTGGTGAGGCGTGTCGGTAATAATGATCGTATTGGTGAGGCGTGTCGGTAATAATGATCGTCTTGGTAGTAATGATCGTCTTGGTGAGGCGTGTGGGTAGTAATGATCGTCTTGGTGAGGCGTGTCGGTAGTAATGATCGTCTTGGTGAGGCGTGTCGGTAGTAATGATCGTCTTGGTGAGGCGTGTCGGTAGTAATGATCGTCTTGGTGAGGCGTGTCGGTAGTAATGATCGTCTTGGTGAGGCGTGTCGGTAGTAATGATCGTCTTGGTGAGGCGTGTCAGTAGTAATGATCGTCTTGGTGAGGTGTGTCGGTAATAATGATCGTCTTGGTGAGGCGTGTCGGTAGTAATGATCGTCTTGGTGAGGCGTGTCGGTAGTAATGATCGTCTTGGTGAGGCGTGTCGGTAATAATGATCGTATTGGTGAGGCGTGTCGGTAATAATGATCGTCTTGGTAGTAATGATCGTCTTGGTGAGGCGTGTGGGTAGTAATGATCGTCTTGGTGAGGCGTGTCGGTAATAATGATCGTCTTGGTGAGGCGTGTGGGTGTCAGGTGTCTTCTGAAAAAGATAACGTCCTTCTACGTTCCGGCGAATTACTAATGCAGACAATTTGTACCGACCAACCCCACACATTGCGCCGATGTTATGTAACAAAGAGCACAACTCAAATGCCTGGCTTTATGAATTATACCATAACTATGAGTGAAAGGGGCGCTAAAAATTGATCGACTCTGGCTTCACCGCCTTACTTTCGATGATTGTCATTTTGAATTTTACTATTGGCACTGTGTTAATCTAGATGGTACCCAAATCTTCTTAAAGGAAATAGTTACCTTCAACATTAGTTGTAAACTGAGATAGCAGTTTTGTAGCCCGTGTTGGGAAACCCCTATCTGCAAGTTGTCTTGACTGAAAAGACTCCAGCCGAATATATGTGATTTTTGGCGAAGGAATGCGGTGCTGGCGGAAGAATGTGGTGCTGGATCCAGCCCGGGCAGAGGCTATGCCATCGGCCAATCAGATTGCAGCTGGTGCTAGCAAGCGAACCTCCGGCCGCCGGTTGGCACATCTCTAATGCAAGTCTATCCTTACGCGACTACTTTCGAATCTGATTGGCTGAACCATTATTTTTATTCGCGTGACGTCAGGACCAGGTCTGACTCAGAGAGTATGCTTATAGTTTTGATAAACAATAATAATGTACGGCCTGCTGTCCTGAATTGGCGCGATATAAGTCCATTTTTGACAATATAAAAATAAATTGTATTAAAAAATGCAATGAAATTGTGTTTGGGAAAATTTTCAAGATGAACTATTTCCTTTAAAGGGAATGTTTCACCTTTCTGAAAGTTGTAAAATATACGCTAGTTGTAGTCGAAAATATGAAGTAAGTACTGCTGAAAACGATGATGATATTTTTTCTCTCGAAAAGTCACTTTAGCTTTATACAAATATATTGTTTTTTGGGTGGATGATGACGTCATTATTGAGCTATATAGAGCTATAGAGAAAACCTTTACGTCAAAATATATGGCACAATCGTTTCAGATAATAATGGCGACTTAAATACAAACATTGTGGAACTGTGTCTTCTCCCGCACAGAACACAATGACGAGTGCAAGGCATTGCGATAGCTCAATATTTATTTATAAAAAAAGAAATACATAACTGAGACTTCAAACAACGCGACAAACTTCATCTTGGACCGCAAATTATCGCGTTGGCCGTTGTTTACATGTACTCGCGAAGATTTGAGAAATACAGGTCGTCTGACTTCCAGGACCAACAATCGTTGGAGTGGCTGTCAGCCAATCAGTGGCGACATTACCATAGACCCCATTTTACAAATTCGAAATTAAATTGCTTAAAAACGGATAAGTTTTGGGGCAAATAACCTGAATAATTTAGACATTTCAATAACGGCCAAAGATAATGGCTATCTCAGTTCAAAACCAATACAAAGGTGAAACATTCCCTTTAACCCTCGCCCTACGGGAGCTTTTTCACCTTCGCCCTACGGGGGGCTGACAGCCCCTCCCCTTCCCCCCTGTTAACTTCCAAATCAAGCAACTTAGAGCAATGTGGTAAGAACCAGCATGTTGCCTGTCATGAGAGTAATTTAACAGTATGCGATTTTTAGGTTTCAGGTCAACGGGTGACCTTCCAGGTCAAGTGAATGACCTCGGATCGACCACGTCCTGAACAGCGATTTTGCTCTGTCATAAAACCTCAAAATTAGAAATTCATAAATGTAAATAAAAAGGCATGTTCCTAGACCAGTTTTGTCTCAGAAATACAGAAAAGGTAATTATTTGTTCGTATCTTGTCAAAAAAAAGTTTTACAAAAATTATTATAAAAATGACGTCATGAGTTTCTTACACTTAGGGAGCCATCACTCAGTAAACAAAGGATATTGCTTTGAAATTTGGTTTGGGTATTGTCCATACTCAGTTCTCATATATTCCGGTTTTCTAACTTCTTTGAACATTTTGATTTTGTGGTATTTTTTATTTAAAAAAAACATTTGTTTATTTTATTTTAGGGGTCAAAAACACATTTACACACACACACAATTTTTTAATAGAAATCTGAGATAGCCATTTTAAAGAGAATGCCATTTTGTAACTTTGGTGAATTGCGTTTGCAATTTGCTTCAAAACTCTGTTTTCTACGATTCTGCAAATATTTATCGTTTTTCCACCAACATGACATAAAAACATGATTATCTCCCAAACTACTTAACCAATTTTAATTAAATGTTTACAGCATATGGATAATTGTTGTAAACTCAGCTACAGAAAATTTCAGCAAGATGTGCCGCATGTGTAAAAAGTTATTCAAGAAAAACCTCAGGGGGTTCTCATATATTCCGGTTCCGGTCAGCCCCCCGTTTCCGGTCAGCCCCCCCCCCCCCCCCCCCCCGTAGGGCGAGAGTTAAAGGGATTACACGGGTTTCCGTCCTGAAAGAAAAGAAAGAACTCTTTTGCAGTTGTGTGAGCTTTAAACACGTTTAAGATATATAACAGGGACCTCAATGCTCATTATTCTATTATTTCAGAAATTATCAGCGTTAAAACTTTGACGTTTTTCGAGACTTGTATCAGATAACGAGTGCTTAATCGGCATTGCAGCTGTCCACCACATTTATCTTAGAATATGCATGTTTTCCATTTTATAGTTTTGAATTATCTGCACGTCCTACACTGGATCACAAAATGATTATGCAATTAAAAACTTACGGGACTTTGTATTACTACCACTGACATCTATATAATACCTAGACAGCCAACTCACGCCGGACGGCCCGTTCCCACACTGTGTGGTGGCGTCAGCTGTGGGGGGCAAAACATCGCGGCGCGCCATAGGGACCAGTGTATAAATGGCAAATCTGAACGGCGCCCTGACTGGGCTACGCTTGGAAAAAAAGCAATGCAAAGTAGCATGATATTATTCGCTGGAGATTCTAGATTGAGTCCAATCGAATTATAAGGTTCCACCAGGTCATGAAATTTCTGGAGAGCAGCTGAAATGATCGGTTACCATGGCCTTATTTGGGGTGTAACTACTACGTTATACCGTTCACTTTCCGTTACAAATGCGATCTAAGCTTAGTATATGAAGTATATGAAGCTTAGATCGCATTTGCAACGGAAAGTGAACGGTATAACGTGGTTGTTACACCCCAAATAAGGCCGTGGTAAACAATCATTTCAGCTGCTCTCCAGAAACTCCATGACCAGGCGGAACCTTATAATTCGTTTGGACTCAATCTAGAATCTCCAGCGAGTAATATGATGCTACTTTGCACCACTTTTTCCAAGCGTAGCCCAGTCAGGGCGCCGTTCAAATTTGTCATTTATACATTGGTCCCTATGGCGCGCCGCGATGTTTTGCCCCCCAGAACAGCTGACGCCACCACCAATAGGCCGTCCGGCGTATGCGGCGCGCGAGTTGGTGACGAGTTGGTCGAGTCCCTGACATCTATATAATACCTGGCGGTCTAGGTATTATATAGATGTCAGTGATTACTACACACTGTTCGTTCAGGTTTTTGGTTTTCTTATATCTGGCCGGAAGCGTTGAGAATTTGGTGGTGGCGTTTTGGCATGAAAATTCATGAAAATATATAATTTTATGGGAAAAACGATGTAACTGTGGCTGTTGTTGGAACAAAATAAGTTTATTTTTTTCAAATATTGCTTATTTTACCGGAAATATGCCATAAGTGAAGTGTTTTTATTAGCATAAAAGAGATGACTGGCTCTGCCTCAGCCGGTCCTGCCGAAAGTACGCGGTGACATCACCGCGCACTTTGAAATGTCCTTACGTGCAGAAGAGGTCATTTCCAGAAGAAGACAAATTGGCTACCGTGGGACTTCTACCACCTTTATAAGTACGTTTTACTATGTAACTCAATTATTCTGGGAAAATCCGTATAATCCCTTTAACCCGCGCCGTGCCGGTGCTCGGCGCCACCACCGTGCCGGGGGAGGGGGGGGGGGGGGGGGGCGTTTCGACGCCCCCCCCCCTCGAACTCAGCTCCTATGGGACGTAGACAAAACCCGAAAATACTGTTCGAAAGCTCGTCAAAAATCATTTTGAAATTATTTGTCATTTTTTCGCTAAGGTCAATTTTAACGTCACCAGAGGTCATCAAATGTCAGATTTTCCAGTTGCAGGACTTCGCTCCAGAAACCCCCAAATATATCGGGAACTATAATAGCTAGGAACAAACGGGGAAAAACAATCGAAAGCTCTTGCAAAAATGCAATCGGTATAATGTCCTCAGATTCTAGCTCAGGTCAATAGTTTCGGCTCCAGAGATCATCAAACGCAAAAAAAAACACTATTTTTGGCAAAACTTTTTTCTCGCAAATAACTTTTTACCTAATAAAGATAAGGCAATAATTTTGCTACCAACGTGTTTGTCTCGTGAAGGCGCTTTGAAACATATGCATGGTGACCGGTTAGGTCAACTTATAAATTTGACCTCAGGTCAAGGTCAAGTGGTGACCCAATTAGGTTATATTGCATATTGGGCGGCGTGTATCGACGGGACAAACACATTGGTGCCGATGTCACTTCTCTATCTTCATTCTGTCGAGAGTTATTGACAACAAAAGTGTTGGTGACCTCGGATGACCTCAGCTGACCCTGTAGGGATCACTGAACAAAAGTTGCACCTGGATCATCAAAAATGGCCTATGACAACAGATGCAGAAGGAATTGGACTGATATCATGCATATCCTCGGAATAGGAAGCATTTGAATATTTCTCCATTGACTTATAATGGAGAGGTCACGAAATTGACCCGACCTTAGGTCACCGTTATCAAAAATCCGAGATATGTGAATTGTAGGTACTTATGACCTTATGAAATCCTGTCAGTTTGATACCGATCGGTCAATAGCTATGGCTGTGGTACGACCGGCAACGTGTTTGGAGGTTGGGTCACGTCACCTGGCCTGGTGACTTGACCTGAAAAGACTCGAGGTAAAACAAATACACAATGTGGGTAATTGATGCCCGAATACCTGAGCCAAAAATGGCGGCGTCACCTGGCCTGGTGACTTGACCCGAAAAGACTCGAGGTAAAACAAATACACAATGTGGGTAATTGATGCCCGAATACCTGAGCCAAAAACGGCGGCGCTGCGTGCCGCCGTTTTTCCGCTATCCTCGAAAACCCTTAGGGGGGGGCGTCTAAACCCAACCTCCGGCACGGCGCGGATTAGTGTGACATCAGACGTGTTGTGTTGTTTTATCTGGCTGTTCTGGCTAATAATTAACGTTCCTGGAATCTGTTGTATTATGTGTCTCGTCAGTCGTCTTTAGCGTGGGTTGGTACATGCGCTTCTGGCAGCTTTTGTTTCATTTATTAGTTATCTGTGTAATTTATTCGGCTGATACGTGGAAATAAAAGAATGATGACAAATTCTGACTAATCCTGGTGTAAATTGCAGCCGTATCCTGCAGAAAATATCGTGTCTGTTATGGCAGGACTTTGTCGATTATGTTCGTTCTGCGTCAAACGTAAATGTCAATGTGAATAACGAAATGTTATTTACGTTTGACGCAGAACGAACATAATCGAAAAAGTCCTGCCATAATTTTGCCTGACTGCCTGAAAACATGTAATGTTTTCTGTAACATATTCAACATTATATAACTTCCTTCGTCAGCTAATAAACCCATACATACATGCAAAGATTACCCATTGGATTGAGATGCATCGGCTGATCACTGGGCCATTGCGCACCAAACCACACTATTTGTGAGCCCTACAGTTACCCCCAGGACCAACCCTCTCCCGCTCACTCCCATTACCATTCTCCAGCCACATTGTATTCCTCCACACCCTATTCACACACCCTGTTTCCCGCACCCTGTGAGCCCTACAGTTACCCCCGGGACCAACCCTCTCCCGCTCACTCCCATCACCATTCTCCAGCCACATTGTATTCCTCCACACCCTATTTCTCGCACCCTCTTCCCACACCCTCTTCCTCGCACCCTCTTCCTCGCACCCTCTTCCTCGCACCCTCTTCCTCGCACCCTCTTCCTCGCACCCTCTTCCTCTCCCTCTTCCTCTCACTCCCTTCTTCCCGTCAGCGTGGCGCTGAACTGACCAGTGCCTCCCCGCTGCCTCCCGTCTCAGGCAAGGAGTTCGTGGACGCCAACCGGTACGAGTCGTTCGCGCCGGTGCGGGACTGCTCGTGCCGCGCGCGCTGGTACGTGGACGGTAGTGACTACATGCGAGACGTGGCCGACGCCATGGAGGCGGCACGCGAGGAGATCTTCATCACTGACTGGTGGCTCACACCCGAGATCTTCCTGAAGAGGCCGGCCCTCGACTCAGAGTACTGGCGGCTCGACCACATCCTGCTCCGTAAGGCGGTGAGTGACCAATGTCAGACACTTTCTTCCCATGTTGATCTTCATGCCGCATGCTGCATGTGCCATCACATCCTGGTTGTGCTAATGATACTTTAGTCGCCTCCGAAACGAGACGAGTGGCCTTTCTCATAAAGGTTTGGTAGTACAATTTTGTAGTATAGTTGTAAGATTGTGTAGTAAAGTTGTAACATTGTGTTTCATAAGGCAAAAACTACTACTTACTACACTCGAGACTTTACAATTTTACAACTCTACTATGTTACTACTAGTTAGTAAGAAAATTGACGAGTTCTGTTTCATAATGGTCAGCTGATTTTCCGACGGTAGTAGAATTGTAAAAAAAAATATTTACAACTCTGCTACCAAATAAACACATGCTCCTTTCCGTAGTAAAAACTTATGGACCAGCCAGTCTTTATCTCGCCCTATTCCTACCACTAAAATTAGATTGTCTGACGATTCTCTGATAAAACTAGATTCTCTGACGACCCGACCCCTCCCCCCAGTCAACAACATATGTCTGAGGAGCGAAAATTGTTTCTACCAACGACGTGCCCCCCCCCCCCCCCCCCCTCTGATACAAATCCTGACCATGTGCCAGAGCGGGGGGGGGGGGGTCGCCGATTAACGAAACTGTCTCAGTATCTGAAGAAAAAATAGTAAAATCAGGGTACTTTGATATGCATTCTCTATAGGTACGCAAAGTCTTTCAAAATTTGCGTTATCCTCAATAGACAATTATTCCAAATCAATTGTTTTACTTGCATGTCAAATAAATTATCACATTTCACAACTAAACTACGGACGAATACCTATTAGGAAAATAATTCACAATCATGTGTAAGATGAATCTTAGAATATGCTCACCTCCTTCCTCTCTCGGATTTCTTTAAACAGCGCTGTCTTCTTTGTCCGCTCCAGCGTATTAGGTTTCATAGTAGATAGTAGTACTTAGCAATTGAATATAACGGAAAGTGAATGAAGTAAAAAGCGACAAGAAACCAAAGCAAACTCAATTCGCGGTGCATCACACTGTTTATTTCATTTGTGCAGCAATCCAAGGTCATATCCTTTTGTAATGTTCTTGACTACTACCTTTTAAGTTTGGCTATTTTAAATTGTTTCGTTTGTTCTTTAGGTTTGTTGTTTTCGTTTTCATACAATGATATATTGCCTTTTAAAAATATTAGAATGCTTTTTCGTATTTAGTTTCATTTTTACCAATATATCAGCCATTTATAAAGTTCTTGTTTTGTCTTGCACGCAGCAGATTACTATCATGCCATTTTTACTAACCTACAACAATACAAAGTACTACGCTTTATGAAGCACGCGACAGTAGTAAGTAGTAAACTTGAAACTACAATTCTACTACAGTAGTAAGATTGTTAAAATTATTTATGAGAAAGGCCAGAGGTGTGCGGGAAGTGTTATTGTTTACGTCATCAACCGTGCCTCTGTTTGGATGTTGTGGCGATCTGTTCCAGAAATGGTGACTAGGTATCTCTGCACACTACAGATACCTACTCATTTGTGTGTGCTTAAAAAATATTACTCCATCATGTGTTTCAGAAACAAGGCATCAAGGTGTACGTGATGCTGTACAAGGAGGTGGAGATGGCGCTGGGCATCAACAGCTTCTACAGCAAGCAGAAGCTGATGCAGCACGACAACATCAAGGTCTGTTGGTGCTCAATGTGTGGCAGTGTCAAAAAAGTGGCCCGTTTCTCCATTTTTCTGAACTTAGAAGTTTTGTTCCATGAAAACTTTGACTGTAAAGAATGTTTTTTTTTTAGTCTGCGGGTGCAGATGGCTCAGGCTGACGAGCATACAAAATAGACTGATACTTGACTTTCCGAACAATGGCCGGAACATGACAGTGATGCGACACAAATTGTCGAAACAAATCGTAAGGCGGAACCTCCAAATTCCCAATTCCGAAATTTCTGCAGTGATTTAGGGCAGGAAAACTGGTATTTTCCAAAAATTAAACCAAAAACTTTGTAAAACCTCTCCAAAAAGTTGTTGCGTATTCAGGTTACAACCCCGCTACCGATACCATCGTCATCATAGGAGCGGGACCATGGCTAACCCTGGGACACTAAAAACACGTTTTGCAAGAGACGACAGTACTTAAGACTGAGACTTGAGCCCAGTTTCCCATATACGCATACGCAACGATACAAGGTACCCTTTTAGCATAATATATGCACATATTGGTATATATGAAAATAGGTTGTGTAGAAACGCGTATAAAAAAATACGCCAACATTACTGGTAGACGCATTAACAAATTGTTCTGCCGCTGGCGAAACATTTGTTCCGCGAACTTAGATCGTGGAACCACTTTTCTGACGCTGATGTGTGGTGTGTGCCGGTGTCTTCCAGTTCACGGTAGAGAGGTGGGGCGTGTGTGCCGGTGTCTTCCAGTTCACGGTAGAGAGGTGGGGCGTGTGTGCCGGTGTCTTCCAGTTCACGGTAGAGAGGTGGGGCGTGTGTGCCGGTGTCTTCCAGTTCACGGTAGAGAGGTGGGGCGTGTGTGCCGGTGTCTTCCAGTTCACGGTAGAGAGGTGGGGCGTGTGTGCCGGTGTCTTCCAGTTCACGGTAGAGAGGTGGGGCGTGTGTGCCGGTGTCTTCCAGTTCACGGTAGAGAGGTGGGGCGTGTGTGCCGGTGTCTTCCAGTTCACGGTAGAGAGGTGGGGCGTGTGTGCCGGTGTCTTCCAGTTCACGGTAGAGAGGTGGGGCGTGTGTGCCGGTGTCTTCCAGTTCACGGTAGAGAGGTGGGGCGTGTGTGCCGGTGTCTTCCAGTTCACGGTAGAGAGGTGGGGCGTGTGTGCCGGTGTCTTCCAGTTCACGGTAGAGAGGTGGGGCGTGTGTGCCGGTGTCTTCCAGTTCACGGTAGAGAGGTGGGGCGTGTGTGCCGGTGTCTTCCAGTTCACGGTAGAGAGGTGGGGCGTGTGTGCCGGTGTCTTCCAGTTCACGGTAGAGAGGTGGGGCGTGTGTGCCGGTGTCTTCCAGTTCACGGTAGAGAGGTGGGGCGTGTGTGCCGGTGTCTTCCAGTTCACGGTAGAGAGGTGGGGCGTGTGTGCCGGTGTCTTCCAGTTCACGGTAGAGAGGGGGGCGTGTGTGCCGGTGTCTTCCAGTTCACGGTAGAGAGGTGGGGCGTGTGTGCCGGTGTCTTCCAGTTCACGGTAGAGAGGTGGGGCGTGTGTGCCGGTGTCTTCCAGTTCACGGTAGAGAGGGGGGTGTGTGTGCCGGTGTCTTCCAGTTCACGGTAGAGAGGTGGGGCGTGTGTGCCGGTGTCTTCCAGTTCACGGTAGAGAGTTGGGGCGTGTGTGCCGGTGTCTTCCAGTTCACGGTAGAGAGGGGGGCGTGTGTGCCGGTGTCTTCCAGTTCACGGTAGAGAGGTGGGGCGTGTGTGCCGGTGTCTTCCAGTTCACGGTAGAGAGGTGGGCGTGTGTGCCGGTGTCTTCCAGGTCACGGTAGAGAGGGGGGCGTGTGTGCCGGTGTCTTCCAGTTCACGGTAGAGAGGGGGGCGTGTGTGCCGGTGTCTTCCAGTTCACGGTAGAGAGGGGGCGTGTGTGCCGGTGTCTTCCAGTTCACGGTAGAGAGGTGGGGCGTGTGCCGAATGTGTCCCTCTGATTGTATTGAGGAATGTACGTGTATTACCGTTTGCCATTTGTAAAACAGCATAGGTACATTTTTTGACAAGTGTCGTAGGTTTCCCGTTTTTTCTCTCGATAAAGACTATCAGGCACCACTTGATAACCTAATGGCAATGTTTGCACTGTGTGCAGTGCGTGAGTGAGCTTTATGTACCGATGACCCCAATGAAGCTCGGTCAGGACGGCGCCGGCACGATGTTTGCTGACCCTGGTGGGAGATGTGTTGACCTTGAGTTGCCTGGTCGTGCTCGTCTACCCCCTGACTGAGAGCGTTGGTGGTAGCCGTGTGTTACAAACAAGTCTGACCGCGGCTCAGCCACTGGTGTCTGATCTCTCCGACCTGGACGATCATAAGTTATCTATCAGCTAGCAGCGAAATATTCCGGTTGGATAGTGGTCAGTAAAGATGGCGCTATCCGAGTGTATATTGTGTTTTTGTTTGTGAAAACTCGTCTTCGTGTTATCCTTTACGGTGTTGGGAAGAATAGCATGGTCAAACAATATTGCAAAAATATTGCAACGCATGTCAGCCTGCCTAAATATTACTCAAACAGCTGTGTGTTACAGATATAATTTAAAGAGCGTGCCTTCGCCTGCAAAGTGGTGAAGTTTCAGCGTTCTATGTTGAACAGTTTCCGAGTACCGATTTAAATACTGAAAATGCCGCTTTTTTATGTAAGTTGTCATAACTTTCGACTTGAACTAAGCTTTGCTCTGAACGACATGTGACACGCCAGGCCAATGTACTCTCTGTCGGATCGTCTTTATCGCATGTCGCTGCAACCATCGGTTTGCGAGTTATCGGCCCGGGATCGACGCGCGTTTGTCCGTTTTCTTCGATTTCTGAATTTGGCCGTTTCTTATGTTAAACCAATGCCACAGTTGTCGCCGACGCAGCGGCCGACACGTATGTCAGATCTTGTTGAAATTTGAATACGATAGTGCGCCTCTGCCACCGGACCTGCGTGGCAAATTTAACGCACCTAGCTGCAACGGTTGTCGAGTTATTAGCCGATTTGTATATGACCGTTACGTTATTTGATTTCCACGTACGTACCACGCACGCACGCACGCACGCACGGACATACGCACGGACATCTTATAATTAATCAGATAGATTGCCACCTCGCAGGCCAATATGGAGTTTTCGGTGTGTATCGGTAGATTAAGCTGTCCGATTTCACCTGCAAAATTTGGTTCCCGAAACTCCCCCCATTTGATTTTTAAAAAAACATTTGCACCACTCATGATTGGCACACATTCGTAAAATTGGAGTCGCCTCATCACTATTTAGAATCACTTCTTTGCGGACTATGATTTACTTTTGAATATTGCAAACTCAACATCACCATTCCGTCAGTGCACTTTAAAATTGAAATGCGTATATAGTTACTTATAATTTTCAAACAACCATAGCCTCTTTCATAATAAAACATGAATAAAACAGCAAGAATTGCTACGGCTCGACTTTGGGGCCGTAGGAGATTTGTGAACAATACCTTATAACACAGATAGACTTTTGAAGGTCAAGTCTCGGCGAATTCGGACGCTTCGGCTTTGGGCGGGCGCCAATTTCACAGACAAACTGGATGAGAGCGGCTATCGTGAATCTAATACTGAGCACAGCTGGGACCAACGTTTTGGAGTCAGAAAAAAATGCCGTCACCCTGCTTTAGGTGCTGCAGGAGCAAGTTTGGGCTTGAGCCTTGAGCCTTGAGCATACACGATTGTTGATCTCCACTATTCATTTCAGTTACTTTTTATAAATCCTCCGGGGGTGGCAATATCCCTTTAAGTCGTGGCGAATTGGCTCATTCCGTAAGCTGGCTCGGTTCTTGTTAAGTCTTGGCCAATCGGCTCATATTACCGTAAGCTGGCGTTTTTCTCAAAAGCAATATGCCCGCTCATCTGCAGTGGCTTTGACAGCATTTGCCTGCGCATTTGCTTGCCGGGAGTTTTTATCGAGATAAGCACTTACTTGATGCCCGGACTCGACCACCTTTGTCCAACCTGTTCTTACAACACCCCCCCCCCCCCGCCCATTGACGGGGGGCGTTTAACCCGCGACTTTCGGGGGGGGCGACTTACTGGGGGGGGGGGGGGGGGGGGGGGGGAATTTAGCGTTCAATATTTAACTGGTACCATTTGCTTGCGACGTCATGACACCCTGGCTCACTAGCGATCCCTGGCGGTCAACTGCTGCATCAACTCCAGCTGATAGTGCTAGCCTTCTAGATTGTGAACCACCCGGGGATCGAGAAATGAAAGACGAAAATATTACAAGGCTGACCTTAAAACAAGTAGACTATTATTACCAGTTGGGTAAAGAGAGACGACGCTGTCGGTTTAGAGGCCCTATTCAAATACACATGGGCCTTATTTTTTACAGATATCAAAATCAAACTCGAATATCATTTTGATTAGATCATTGTGGTTGTTTTAACTGCTACCATACTTAATTTCAATGTCAAGCCATCAACATGGCTATCTCAACTCAAATATAATGTTAGGTGTGACCCTTTAACCCGCGACTTACTGGGGGGCTATTTTTTGCCCCCCCCCCCTCCCGTTATTTTGCAACAACTCCTAAACGAACACCGGTATCGTCACCAAACTTGCAGTACCTTCTCTCACATCAATTCTACACATGTTGGCAAAAGGAAAAATATGAGGTTATGATAGGTCAACTGGGAATGACGTCAGAGTGCCGTCATGTTCTTCGGTTTTTGTTGCAAAATAATGGTTGCCGGAAAACGCTGTCAAAGGTACGATGTTGAAGATAACTCAATTGTCTTAAATCAAATTACTGACAATAGACCAGGCTATCAAACTGCTATCTCATATTTTTATTTTTTTTTATTTTTAAGAAATACAAATACATTTTTTTTTGTTTTTACAAGAACAAAATCAGAATTATCTAAAAACCGGAATATATGTGATTGAGACGTGGGCGGTGAATTAGTGTACCAAATTTGAAGTCGATACCTTCAAAAATGACTGAGTTATGACCTTTAAATGACAGAAATCGACCACATCTCACAGCATTACTATGTGTAGGGGACACTGGTCGTTGCACTGAATCACTGTATTGATGTTTTGCAAGATTTTACATTATCCCAGAGTTACATGTCACACCCCCAACCCCCTTTAAGCCCTCCCTTTAAACGGCGCACGACCTGTCGGCGCCGGGAAACTTCTAGAACAGCACACTCCGGAAACACGCTCCAAAGGGGGCACCGTACTGGCACACGCGAATACTTCGTCACTTCCAGTACTTAGAGCTGGGAAAATAAACAATCATTACGTAACCAGACAATAACTGCGCTTCGCGGCCAACCGTGACGCAACGGCTGCCAACGGCTGCCAAATCCCGTAAATCCCTTTATCGTTGTTCCTCGCATTCCCCCCTCCTTAACGATACTAAAAAAGAAATGGCCCGCTACGAACACTGCGACCGCTGGTCACATTACAAATGACCCGCTTCGAACACCGCCGGTCACGCTACAAATGACCCGCTTCGAACACCGCCGGTCACACTACAAATGACCCGCTTCGAACACCGCCGGTCACACTACAAATGACCCGCTTCGAACACTGCAACCGCTGGTCACACTACAAATTACCCGCTTCGAACACCGCCGGTCACACTCCAAATGACCCGCTAGCGCACACTGCGACCGCTGGTCACACTACAACACCTGAACAAGGAACGTCAGTCACACCGATCACTGCACATCGTGCCCCGCGCACCGCACACTAGTCTAGGAAACGGCGAGGGCGGCGCACCTCTCGCCCGGATCGCGTCTGCACCACCGGTACTGGAACGGTATCGCACCGCGGTGGCGCCACTGTCGCACCCCTTGGTGGCGCCACGGTCGCGCCTCGAGACTGCGCCACCGTCGCCTGGAGTGTGCCCACCTGCTGGGGTCGCTCGTCCGCCGCGTCCTCCGTCGCGCCTCGAGACGGCGCCACCGTTGCCTGCCGTTTGCCCACCTGCTGGGGTCGCTCGTCCGCCGCGTCCTCCGTCGCCGTCCTCGGCGCCTGCGCGTCAGCCCGCTGGGACTTCGCGCCTCCTGCAGCTGCCGTCTTCATCGGCCTGGCGTCAGCCCGCTGGGGCCTCGCGTCCTCCTCTGCCGTCTCTGCCCACGCGTCAGCCCGCTGGGGCCTCGCGTCCTCCTCCGCCTTCTCTGCCCACGCGTCAGCCCGCTGGGGCCTCGCGACCTCTGTAGACGGTCCCGGCAGAGTCTCCACTTCCCAACTAAGCACTTCTTCACGCCTCGGCTGTGGCGGCTTCCTCACAGCCGGCTCGTCCGGAAGATCCGCCTCGCTTCCCGAGTCGGCAGTGATCTCTCGGGTTTCCCACGGAACTGCTTTCTTCAAATGTGCCCCGTGGATCAGTCTCCGTCGTTTGCCTTTTTCGATCACATAGTCCTGTGGTCTGCATGCCAGGACGCTGTAGGGGCCTTCGAACTTCGGTTGCAACTTGCCCTTTACGCCTTTCTCGGCCCTGAAGTTGCGACACCAGACTGTGTCTCCCTGCTTGAAGATCCCGCCGGATTCGTCAGTCCTGCGACTCTGCTCTTGTCGAATACGATCAGCTGCCAGCTGATGTATATCGGCAAGCTGGTGCTGCAGGGTGTCTAGATGGCACTGGTACGTGCTCCGCTTCAGCTGCCCTCCGTCGAATTCTGCTCCGAGTACGGTCCTGGGTGAGAAACCGTGCACCAGCTCGAACGGGGTGAAGCCTGTAACAGAATGGGTGCTGGTATTGTAAGCTGAAGATACCAGAGGGAGCAGTTGAGGCCAATCCTGACCAGCTGTGAAGTGAGACAACATCTCGCACAGGGTCCTGTTGAACCGCTCTGTGACTCCATTACAGCATGGCCGGTACACTGTGGTTCGCAACTTCTTGATCTCCAGTCTACGACAGAGCTCCTGCACCAGACTACTCTCGAAGTTTCTTCCCTGATCTGTCAGCAGCGACTTCATGACTCCGTAACGGCTGATCACCTTCAGTAAACAGTCAGCAATGTCCACAGCAGTCTGACTCTTCAAAGCAAACAGCTCCACCAGTTTACTGAACACATCAGTCACCACCAGCACGTACCTGTAGCCATCTTCAGTGCGTGGGAGCTCCAGAATGTCCGCCGCCCACTGCTCCAACGGTCTTTCTTCCACTGGTACTGCTCCCCGTCCTTCTCGGCACGCTGTTGTCTTGGATTTGTGAGACAGGCATGAGTGACATGAGCTGCACGCACGCCTCACGTCCAGCCTCATGTTGAACCAGAAGTAGTTCTCAGTCAGTCTGTGAACTGTTCTGCGCACGCCTCCATGGCCAGCTGTGGGTACTTTGTGTGCCATCCGTAGAAGCCTGGCCCTCAGACTCTGTGGCACCAGAACTTGTGGTTTCTGGAAACCTCTTGACTCCCGCTGAATGACACCGCCACTCAGGTAGAGACCTCCCATTGTGGCGTAGAACTTCAACTCTCTTCTCTGTTCTTCAGTGAGATCTTCTGTGCTCAAACTTCTTCCCTGTAGATACAGATACAACCTCTTCAGAACTGGGTCACTTGCTGTGGCTTCTCGAAACTCAGGTTTACCTTCCACCGACACATTCTGCTCAAAGAGCGCTGCTTCAGGTGCTTGGTCCTGTCCTTCAGTACCTCTTCTGTGATCTTGATTTGTCTCTTCAGCTTCTGTCAGCCGCTTCACCTCCAGGTGCTTCCTGCTGTCCTGCGGGATGAACTCAGGTGCGGACACGTCCAGCCTGTCTTGCTTCTCCGCCTGCTCTTCAAACTGCCTGGATAGGGCATCTACGTGTGGAATGGAGCAACCTCGTACGTGCTCCACAGTGAAGTCGTACTCCTGCAACTTCTCTAGCCACCTGTACAGACGACCAGAAGGCGGCTTGGACTTCTGTAGGAACTGGATGGCTTCATGATCTGTCTTGGGCTTGAAGGGTTTGCCGATCAGGTAGTGCCTGAACTTGGTGACCGCCTTGATGACTGCACCCAGCTCCCGCTCAGTAAATGTCCAGTTCTTCTCAGCTGTTGTCCACTTGCCAGAAGCGAAGGCAATGACCCCCCGCTCCTGTCGCAGTTCTGCACCCCAGCCAGTGCCACTTGCATCAGTTGTCAGAGTGAACGACTCCTCCACGTCTGGGAACTGACGTACCGGATACTCCTCCATCTCCTTCTTGAGCAGCTGGAACTTTTTCTCACACTCCTCAGTCCAGTTGAAGACTGTTCCCTTCTTCAACAGGTCAGACATCAGTGCAGTCTTACTTCCGAACTCAAGGATATACTGTTGGTAGTACCCGATGAACCCCAGGAAGCGACGCAGGTACTTCACTGACTGTGGTAATGGCCATCTTCGAAGAGCTTCCACCTTCTCTTCAGCTGGTCTGATGCCCTCTGGATTCAGATGATGTCCGAGGAAGTCCACTTCAGTTACTGCTACTCAACACTTGTCGGGGTTGAGCTTCAGACCGCCCTCTTGAAACTTCTGTAGCAGTTCTTCCAGATCACTCAGATGCTCTGCAACCGTCTTGGAGAACAGGATCACATCGTCCAGGTAGATCATCACACGCTCCCAGCTCAGTCCTTTCAGCAGGTCTTCCATGATCCGTTGGAACGTACCGGGACTCGTCTTCAGTCCGAACGGCTGTCTGGCCCTCTGATGCAGCCCAAACTCTGTGGTGAAGGCGGTGACCTCACGTGACTCCTCTTCTACTGGGATGGCCCAGTATGTTGATCTCTGATCCAGCACTGTGAAGATACTGGATCCTCCCGTCGCCTCCAGCAGATCCTCCATCCTCGGCAGCGGGTACGAGTCATGCTTGATTACCTGGTTGACGGCCCTGTAATCACAGCACAACCTCATGTCACCGTTCTTCTTTCTCACCATGACCACCGGCGATGCCCACGGTGAGGTTGAGGGCTCGATCAAGCCCTGATTCTCCAGCTGGTTCAGTTGCTCCTTCAACTGCTGTCGTAGATGCAACGGCGTGCGGTACGACCTCTGCTTGATTGGTCTTGCTCCTGCTGTGTCGATCACCAACTTGTGGGGTCCTGTGTATTCCCCCACATCTTCTGGCCCTTCAGAGAACACTCTTGCATACTTGTTCAGAACTTGCTGAAACTGTTCCCTGTCTTGTTATGGCAAGTGTGAAACATCAGGCAGCCTGAGCCGTTCTTCCTCACCTCTCCACACTGAGCAGTCACCACAGCTGGTTCGTCACTCCCCAGCACAGTCCCGGCTGGGAGCACCACTTCAGCATCACTCAGGTTCAGGAGCCTCATCGGTACTGCTTGGTGGGTCAGGTGCACGGTGGAGGCCAGTGTCACTCCTTCAACTTCTTCAGGACAGAAGACCATGGTGTTCACCGCAGCTACCCTGCGGATGCTGATGACGGTCTCAGATCTTGGTGCACAGGTGATCAAACTTCTTGTTGTCACAGCTTGCTGCTTTGGGATCTTAATTCCCTGAACATACAGCTCTCCTGCTCCACAGTAAATTGAAGCACCCAGGTCCTGGAGCACATCCATCCCGATGAGGGTACAGTCAGTCAGGTCACGGGCAACCACGAAGCTGTGAGATGAGCACACACCACCAACTTCCAGAGACACCTGCACTCGACCCACAGCTGAAACACTTGTGCCGTTTGCAGCCACGAAACGATCGTCAGTTGGAGTCACAACCAGTCCGAGCTCCTCCATCAGGTCTACACTCAGGATACTGGTGGCACTTCCTGTGTCTACCACCACTTGAACCGTTGCCCCAGCCATCTTCACCACTGCCCTGACTTCAACAGGGTTGGTTGAGTTCACCCGCCGAACTGACCTTGGTGCGTCTTGCAGCTGGGGTGTGGAGGGGCACTGCCTCTTCAGATGACCTCGACCTCCACACTGGTAGCACTGGATTGCCCCTGAGCTTGACCTTGGTTCTGACCTTGGTTCTGACCTTGGTTCTCTTGGCTGACTTCCTTGGGCTTGGCTTTGGGAACGACACCTGACAGCGATGTGGCCTTGCTTACCACACTTGAAACAGGTTCTTCTCTCCACCTGTGCTGACGCTAGACTGACGGGTGCTGGAGGGGCCACCATGTCCTTTTGGAGCTCCTCTGTGGTTTTGATCCGTTCGAGTCTACGAATCAATCCCTCTGTAGTTGTCGCTTCACAATCGAGGACCCTCAGTCGCCACTGAGACGGAACTGTTCTTGTTATCTGTTCAACCACCAGCTGCTCTTGCCCCTCAGGCCCCATGTCAGGCATTGCAGTTCGGACCAGTGTCTTCAACTTGGTTACAAACGCCCTTGGCTCATCTGTTGCTGACATCTTATGTTCGTAAAACTGATGAAGAAACGCCCGTCGCTTCTCAGCCGGAACCAACCTTTCCAGAATCCTGGCTTGTGCTAACTCAACTGTGTTTAAAGAGGAGTCCTCTTCCAGCTCTCTGGCCAGCCACTCATGGGTAGTACTGAACAGGGCCGGGAGAATGGCCAGCTGCCGCGCTTCAGGCCAGGCGTTAGCTCTTGCTACCCGCACAAAACCTCGCAAAAAGGTGTCTGGGTCCTCTCCATCCACGTAAGCCCGCGGCTTGAACACTGACCCTGGTCCCTCCATGACTTGATTCGTTCCACTCTCTAGTTTAAATTCAGATTTTATATCAAAGACTTCATCTTGATTGCCGCTCATGCGTCAGGATTTTCGCTCACTTCCGACGGCATGAGTTCCTATCCCACTTCTGTTGTAAGGGACACTGGTCGTTGCACTGAATCACTGTATTGACGTTTTGCAAGATTTTACATTATCCCAGAGTTACATGTCACACCCCCAACCCCCTTTAAGCCCTCCCTTTAAATGGCGCACGACCTGTCGGCGCCGGGAAACTTCTAGAACAGCACACTCCGGAAACACGCTCCAAAGAGGGCACCGTACTGGCACACGCGAATACTTCGTCACTTCCAGTACTTAGAGCTGGGAAAATAAACAATCATTACGTAACCAGACAATAACTGCGCTTCGCGGCCAACCGTGACGCAACGGCTGCCAAATCCCGTAAATCCCTTTATCGTTGTTCCTCACATATGCATTTCCATTTTTGCTTTTTACTTCTATTTATATGGAACAAACAATGTTCTAAGGTCATTGTCCGCGTTCTAGACGAAAAACAAACGCATGAACATGTGTTACAACGCCTAATGACAGTAATCTGCAGTTTGACCTCGTGACTCGGATGACCTTGACCTGGCCCAAGGTCATAAACAGCTTAGAATGGTACTTAGAAGTGTCAGACACGAATCATACCGATTTATCGACTGCTTATGCGTTTAATATCGCAATTTTGCGCGACAATTACATCCATCGAGACCTTTTGACACGGTCAAACATTTTGTACTTGACCTGACCTGTGACGTCATCGGTGACCCCGAGGTCAACAATGGTTATCGACCATTATGAAGATAATCCCCCCCCCCCTGGTTATCTTCAAATGGTCAATGGTGTTATGCTGAGACCCCAAGTTCAGCAGTGTTTAACTTTGTGTCAGTTTCCGACCGCCGCTGGCGAAAACGTTCGCCGACGAAATATCGGTGCCCACCGCCACCGGACAGGAACGGAAAATACGGTGTGATTTTGCATTTTTAGGCGAGCCTCAAACTGAGGCTTGCGGCTTGAACTTTGTGTACTTCCGTTGTTGACCGGTGGCGGTGGACACCGGGTTTTACGGGGGGCTATCCCCCACCCCCTCGGATCTCTGAAACTACTGTACCGATTTCAAAAATTCAAACAGCATTCGATAGCCCTGGAAAATGTATCGAGGGAAGCCTAATGTTGTTGACTTTGGGGTCACCGATGACGTCACAGGTCGCGTCAAAGACAAAATGTTTGACCGTGTCATAAAGATCTCGATGGATGGATGGAATTGTCGCGCAAAATTACTATATTAAACGCATAAGCAGGCGATAAATCGGTACGATTCGTGTGTCTGACACTTAGTACAAGAACCATTCTAAGCTGCTAAAGACCTTGGGTCGGGTCAAGGTCATCCGAGGTTACGAGGTCAAACTGCAGTTTACGGTCATTAGGCGTTGTAACACATGTTTATGGGTTTTCTTTTCGTCTAGAACGCGAAAAATGACATTAGAACATTGTTTGTTCCATAGAAATGGAAGTAAAAAGCAAACACGGAAATGCATTTTTTTATGCATGGTGAATCGGTGATGCTGTGAGAGGTGGTCGATTTTTGTCTTTGAAAGCCCATAAGTCAGTCATTTTTGACGATATCGACTTCAAATTTGGTACACACATTCAATGGCCACGGCTCGATTACATATATTCCGGTTTTTGGATAAATCTGATTTTTTTTAATATTGTAAAAACAAACAAATGTTTTTGGATTTCTCAAAATTTTGAATTTCAATTAAACTCGAAAATCTGAGAGCAGTTTTATAGCCGGGTCTATTAATCAGTCATTTGATATACAATTTAATTTATCTGAAAAATTGTACCTTTGACAGCGTTTCCCGCAAACCCTTATTTTTCAACAAAAAAACGCAGAACATGACGTCACTGACGTCATTCCCGGTTGACCTATCATAACCTCATCTATATTCCTTCCTATAGACCAATCATTGCTTTTACTAACATGTGTAAAATTGATGTGAAACAGAGTACTGAAAGTTTGGTGACGATACTGGTGTTGGTTTAATGACGTCATTAGTTTCTTACACTTAGGAAGCCATCACTCAGTCAATAATGGAGATATTGTTTTGATATTTGGTATAAGTATTTTCCATACTCAGTTCTCTCACATATATTCCGGTTTTTCTAATATCTTTGAAAATTTTGATTTTGTGGGGATTTGTTTTTAAAAAAAATTAGGGGTCAAAAACCCAAAATTTTGGAAATCCGAGATTGCCATTTTAAAGAGAATGCCATTTTGTATCTTTGGTGAATGGAGTTTGCAATTTGCTTTAAAACTGTTTTCTACGATTTTTATAATATTTCTCATTTTTTTACCAACATGACGTCATCAAAACATTATTATCTCCCAAAATACTTAACCAATTTCAAATAAATTTGTACAGCCTACGTATAATTGTTGTAAACTCAGCTACCAAAAATTTCAGCAAGATGCACTCCATGTGTCAAAAGTTATTCAAGAAAAACCTCATGGGGGCCTGTCAGCCCCCCCCCCCCCCCCCCGTAGGGCGAGGGTTAAAACAAACTGGACTTTGTAAAGGTTGTTTAGATTTCCTTAAAGGGAATGTTTCACCTTTCTGAAAGTTGTCAAATATACGCTGGTTGCAGTCGAAAATATGAAGTAAGTGCTGCTGAAAACAATGGTGATATTTTTTTATCTCGAAAGGTCACTTAACTTTATACAAATTAAGTTTTTAATTTGGGCTGATGACGCCATTATTGAGCTATAGACCGCCGCTGATTGGATGACAAAGTGGCTGTCAGCCAATCAGCGGCTGCACCAGCCTGGGTGCATTTTGCAAATAGTAAATTACATTGCTTAAAAACGGTTAAGTTTTGGGAAAAATTACCTTAGTAATTTAGACATCTCAATAACGGCCAAAGATAATGGCTATCTCAGTTCAAAACCAATACAAAGGGGGAAACATTCCCTTTAAAAATCAGGAAAGATGCCAATTTTCGGTCGGCTTTGTGGTCGTGCCACAGCCACTGGTCACAGAGTTTGTCTGAGCACTTCAAAACTCACTGGACGTAATCGAGACATAAATATCCACGAGCCTGCTATCTCGGATTGTTTTTGTGTATATATCGGTGACCCAAGGTCAGGTCAGTTTCGTGACCTTCCCATTAGAAGTCAACAAGAAAATATACAAATGTGTTCGTATCAGATGATGCGCAATATTAGATCAGAATAATTATTTTAAGAATATGTTATTATAGCTCATTCTTCATGACCCAAGTACAATTATTGCTCAGTGACCCCTACACGATCGAGTGAAGTCATCTGAGGTGACCAGCATTGATTTGCCAATAACTCTTGATAGCATAAATTGAAGCATAAAATGACCACTGTGTATGTCTCGTCGAGACGCGTCCGACATTGCGCAGCACGACATCCTGGTTCACCACATGACCTTAAATTACCTTGACCTGAGGTCAAATTTTTAAGTTGACTTACGTAACCTGGTCGCCATGGAATGATCCGAATATCCTTGAAACGAGCACGATGATATAAAAATGGGCGTCGTGTGACCATAAGAGTCGGTGTGTCCAAAGCAGACTGGTTATTGATTCGACTCTGATTGAATCAATTGGACTCGTTGAATCAAAATCCCTTGAATCAAAGAAGAATCGATTCACCACCGGATTTTTGTATTCATGAATCATGATTGAATCAAAACCCGCATAGAAACAAGGCTGATTGAATCAAAAAGACTGTGGAATGTTATTTCAATGGCGAGTCAAACGTGATTTGATTACACACAAAAACAATATTTGAATCGGAAAGAATCATTTCAAAATGGTTATCCATGAATCAAACGGTGACTGAATCATTCATATTCCAATATGAATCTTGATTGAATCCTTCCAAAAAAGGTGAATCAATAACCTGTCTGGACCAAAACCCCAATTATCATCAGATGGCGTTTAAATTATTGCCCTATCTTCATCAGTCGGAAATCTACTGCTAGATCAGAAAAACTATAGGCTTCATTTTCCACTCATTTTGTTTAAAAGGGGTGTTAAGTTAATGTCCCTATAAGCCGACAAGTATTCTACCGACCAAAGTAATCGCCAATTGCCAAAAAGTGGACTCCGACTCCGGGCCGGAGTCGGAGTCGGTAAGATTTTAGCGATTCCGACTCCGACTTCTTAATTATATTCATTTGCCACGTGGTGTGGCACCTCCCGAA